>AWOL01S0001906.1:7741-22077 GCA_000715115.1 Nicotiana otophora | reverse complement strand
TTACCCCTACCCCGAAGGAGTAGAGAGGCTGTTTCCGAAAGACCCTCGGCTTAAAAATAATATACAACAAGATATATATATATATATATATATATATATATATATATATATATATATTTATTACTGGCTATTAGTTTTGAGAGTCGCTATACTATGTAATTTTCCCCAGTTTTATCCGTCACCTTCCAATACTGTTTTCTCATTTGTGTTTTTATCCATTTTTCCCATATCCCTATCCTAATCACGAAAACCCTATCCGTTTAAGGATTCTTTGTCAGATTAAGGAGTCTCAAGTGGTAACTTTTTTTAACTATAACATAAACATAAGATTCTAGAATATAACTTTTTCCTCCGATAATTCCTGCAAATTTTCATGCGAAAATCTTATAATTCCTAGATTCTAGAATATTTACCTACCAATTCGATTTTTCCAGGTAAATCTGCAAATAAATTTGGCGCCAAAATATTACCTGGAGATTTATTTGCGAAAATAATCCTCCAAATATCATTTCGTAGGTAATTTCGCAGGTAAACGATAAAAAATATAAAAAAATATATTTTTTGTGATTTCGTAGGAAGTTCCCCAGACAATGTTACTTGCAGATTTAGTTGGAGATTATTTCATGGGGAGATACATGGGAATTATATTACCTAGGGAATTACCTGTGAATTTATTGTTGTGATTTTAGTTGGGAATTATTTCATGGGGATTTACCTGGGGATGTTATTACCTAGGAAGTTACATGGGAATTATGTTGTTGTATATTAGTTGGTGATTATTCCTTGGGGATTTACCTGGGGATGTTATTACCTAGGAAGTTACATGGGAATTATGTTGTTGTATATTAGTTGGTGATTATTCCTTGGGGATTTACCTGGGGATGTTATTACCTAGGAAGTTACATGGGAATTATGTTGTTGTATATTAGTTGGTGATTATTCCTTGGGGATTTACCTGGGGATGTTATTACCTAGGAAGTTACATGGGAATTATGTTGTTGTATATTAGTTGGTGATTATTCCTTGGGGATTTACCTGGGGATGTTATTACCTAGGAAGTTACATGGGAATTATGTTGTTGTATATTAGTTGGTGATTATTCCTTGGGGATTTACCTGGGGATGTTATTACCTAGGAAGTTACATGGGAATTATGTTGTTGTATATTAGTTGGTGATTATTCCTTGGGGATTTACCTGGGGATGTTATTACCTAGGAAGTTACATGGGAATTATGTTGTTGTATATTAGTTGGTGATTATTCCTTGGGGATTTACCTGGAGAATTTATTACCTAGGGGATTAACTTGGAGATTTTATTGCAACAATTTTAGGTGGGAATTATTCTTGAGTATTTACATGGGGAGTTTATTTGCTAGAAAATTACCTAGAAACTTTGTTGCTGCAATTTTAGCTTGAATTATTTCTTAAAGGTTTACTTGAGAATTGTTTTTGGGGGTTTAGCTAGAAATATTTTCTTGAAATTTACCTAAAAAATTTATTACCTAAGAAATTAACTGAAGATTATTTGTGTGATTTTAGCCGAAAACTTATTTTTGTGAATTTATCTGGGTATTTCATTGACATGATTTTGATTGGGGATTTGTTCTTGAAATGTATATGGGAATTTTATAGTTGTTGCTTTTGTTAGATATATATTGACTTGAAAATTTTATAGCCACATATTTAAATTTGAAATTCTTTAAATACACTTCAAAAATATATTTGAAATGCAGAAAAGAATATTCTTTTTAATTTAAAAGATTTATTTGTTTAAACCTTACAAAACACGATATGTAAAATTCATCCTTCAGTATTGATTATATCTATTTTATATTTTATCTATTTATTTATAAGTAAATATAATTAAAATGTTAATCCTATATAAATCTTAATCGCGTGAGATATGTTGGATTGAATATTACAAGTCATTGAGCATAATATAGTCGGTTATTATTCTAAAGAAATTTCATAGCAAAATAATTACCATAAATCTAGTTATTTTACGAATTAAAATTTTGATATGGTTGATATTAAAAGATATAATAAATCTAATATCCTCAGAAAATATACTAAATTGTGAATAAGTGAACAATTAAAGTTCAATTTCTAAATAGAGAAATATTAAGTTACATTTATAAAATATAACTACTTTTTATTAACTTTCTAACTAATTATGTGATATATGTTGGATTGAATATTACAAGTCATTGAGCATAATATAGTCGGTTATTATTCTAAAGAAATTTCATAGCAAAATAATTACCATAAATCTAGTTATTTTACGAATTAAAATTTTGATATGGTTGATATTAAAAGATATAATAAATCTAATATCCTCAGAAAATATACTAAATTGTGAATAAGTGAACAATTAAAGTTCAATTTCTAAATAGAGAAATATTAAGTTACATTTATAAAATATAACTACTTTTTATTAACTTTCTAACTAATTATGTGATATATGTTGGATTGAATATTGCAAGTCATTGAGTATAATATAACTGGTTATTAGTTTTTGAACAAATTCATCAAAATAATTATCATAAATGTAGTATCAAGTAATCTTATGTTTTTATTTTCTAACATCATCTCTTGATTAATTTTTAATATTATTGAAATAACGTAATCTTGCATACGTTGTCAAAAATAGCAAAACAATACTTACCAATTACTTAACAAATGTAAGATTATGTTTAGTTCCTGTTAGTTAATGTATTTTTTATATAAAATAATTAATGTGTTATTTCAGGATTATAAATAAAATTTTAGAAAAGATAACTAAGAATATCTTTACATTAAAATATAATCATAATTTTATTCACTTGAAATAATTTTTTTATTGATTTATGGAATCCTTATTTAATGCACTCTTTTTCTCTTAAAAAGGAAAGAAAGAAAGACATACTAAAAATGATAGATTAGTAAATAAATACTCCATGGGAAGAGAAGTAAAAGTGGGAATATCCTCTTGTCCTCGGCTGAAAGGTGTGGGCTTTTCATGTGCTATAAGCTTTTAAGTTAGGGATAACAAAAACTAAGTAAATATAGGAAGGGTGTAGTTAGTGCTCAGTAATAAGATTTAATATTCTATATTTAGAATTAGAATAGAATTCAATAAAATAATAATGATATTAATATTAGTACTAATTAGTAATAGTAATAAGAAATAATATTGTGGTGCTATAAATATATATTTGGAAGGTTGCCTTAATAAGAAAATAATTCTGAAAATGAAGAATTTATGAAAATATAATTTTGTCTAAAGAATTTACTTAGGGAATTTATGGGAATTTACTTGCAGATAGTTCCCTAGGAAAATCCGCAAGAAAACTCTTTTCACTCGTGAACCTTTACCAGAAGTTTCATGCGATTTTGTGGTATTTCTTACCAAAAAATTTGCAAGTAATTTACATGCGGATCTAAAATCGCCAACTAATATACATGCGGATTCAAAATCCCCAGATAACCTACCTGGGGGTTTCTAAAATCCGTAAGTAATAATTACCTGCGAATTTTCTTTTATAATTCCCATATAAATCCCTGTGTAATACGCAATTTTCATGTAGTGATTGATTTTACAGAACTAACGAAGGAGAATGAAAACTTAACTTTATAAGGATGTTATTTTAGTTGTGTTACTTATTCGTAGTTGGTGGTTGTATCAAATAGATAAATATTTGACATTTTTCGTATAAAGAACTTTTCTATCATCTTGTCCTGTTTAATTAATTTATATTCTTTACTTTATTTGTGACTCTTCGTATTATATTGATTGACTTGGTATAGATTATGGGTATTCTTAAGTTTTCCCCATCTTAACTACTAGTAATTGCTGGATAAGGTTTAATTCTTCTTTCTTTTGGAAAGATTTTAATTATATAACGATAATGAAATCAATATATCACATATAATTAGATTTTAAGTGAATTGATAGTGTAAAGCACCAAAGGTTACGACCTTAAGGTTTTACGAAACAAGAATAAAGACCGTCGCAAACTAGAATGTGGATCGAGAAGATGAAAAAAGGGAAATGCAATACTTGCCTAACTTTTAGATAGAGTTACTCTTGTGCTGATAGAAGAATATAAACACTCAATAGTATAGTTAAAGATATAAATAAATTGGCTCAATCACTATTATTATAAAAAAATATTAATAATATAAAAATCCTATATCATTTTATACAAGTTAAATTCTTGATCTTATTGGCTTGTAGAAACAAGTAGAAACCATGACTTCCTTAAGTGAAATAAGTAGTAATATTGACGGGAAAAAAGGTCAATCATCTTTCATCAAAATCTCCTCCTTTAAGTTTTCTTTTTGTTATTTTTAACATAACAGAATAAGAAAAAAAAAAAGATTAGAGGATTGCACCAATAATTAGGGAAGCAAAATAGAGGAGTATAATTTTTACGGGAAACAGCACAAATAAAGATAGCAACTACAGCTTCGCATAGATTGATTCATGACTAAAATATATTGGCATATTTTTACGGATTGCACCGTTTGATTCTTGCAATATATATTCCACTATGAAAGTGTTATTACTTTCTATCAAAATTTTGAATTTCTAAAGGAAGTGCATCATTTTTTACGCATTTTAGTAAGTTTTTACTTTATGTTTTATATTTAAATTGAATTCCTTTATGACAAAAAACTATTTTTTTTAAATAATACTAACTGCAAATTGAATCTTTACTGATCTTTTTCGTAATTTGGTGCTTAAAAGTATTTTTTGGAAAGATTACCAAATACAATGTGCTTGCAAAAACAATAACAACAACCCAGTAAAATTCCACTAATGGGGATGGGGAGGGTAGTGTGTACGCAGACCTTACCCCTACCCCGAAGGAGTAGAGAGGCTGTTTCTGAAAGACACTCGGCTAAAAATAACAAAAAGACAAAAGAGGCAAAAAGGGAGACAATATTAGTATCACAACAACAATCATAGGATAAATAGGAACACCATGAAATCCAGAAGAAAGATGCAAAGTAAAGGGAGATAATATTAGTAAATATTAGTATCACCACAACAGTCATAAGAAAAATAGAAACCTCATGAAATCTAGAAGAAAGATGTAAAGCAAAAGCGATAGCTAGTAAATAGGACCTGCACTGAAAAGAGAAATAGTAAGCCACAACATTCCCACTAGTTAAATAAATTGGCCAAACACAAATTACTATTTTGCGAAAGTACCTTTGAACAAAAGTAATTTTTAAAATTAAACAATTTTTGCCAGCTTGGCCAAACATGTTCTTATTATGCAATCGGCTGCAATTCATTTAAGTTAAGACACTTCTCCTTGTGTTAATTTCAAAGATTACAACCAACATATGTTTGGAATTAAAACAATAAAAGAAGATAAAGTATAACAAAACCCAAATTATCTTGGAAATACAAAACCAATTAAGAATAACAAAGTCCAAATTATCTTGGAAATGTAGAATCAAGAATTATCACTTGTTTGTATTCTTATTTCAACATTATTTTATATTATTATTATTAATAATTATTAGATAGAATTACCTACAATTATATTTATTTTCCATCATAATGCTTACTCCCTCCATTCCAAAATACTAGTCACGCTTCGCTTTCGAAAGTTAATTCGATTAATCTTTGAATCTAAATTGAATTAGATTAATTTAATATTTTAAAATTAGAGATATTCAAAATTATACCAAATGTACTATAATTTGTACTCATATCAGTATGATGAAAAAATACATATTATAATGTTGTCAAAGTACATGTAGTTGACTTTCGAAAACCGAAAAATAAATATGATAAATAATAAGAACTTAAATTCCATTTAGAAAAAGCATCAAATCTATTACTGATACAGCACTTCCATACATCACAAACAATATTAATAAGAGCGCAAAACCACAAATGAATGATAATTTGCCAACGAAAATTGACCTGTACAAATTGAAATTGTTGCATGATATAATTTTTCCAATAATGAAGAACTTGACCTGCACAAAATTAAATGCACAAACTTCGAGAAAAAACATATATATACACCATATATCGCCACACCACCTAATTGTTACGGCGGCCGCAACCATTAATGCTACGTTCCTGCCACTAGAGTGGCGGCTGAGCAACTGGCGGTGCAACCGCAACGCCACCATCAGCGGCTCGGCTAGGGTTTGCAAAAAGATGATGGTTGTCTGGTGGCTTTTTCCCAAGGCAGAAGCAAATGGATATTCCTATGGATATCAAAACTAGAACACTAACAATAGAAGAGAGTATTGTCCTGGCCTCCATTTTCTAGCTCTTAAAATTGTCAATTCCAAATCATCTCTAATCTTCCTGTATTTTATAGCTACTTTAGGCTGAACCCTTCTCTATCGTCCTTTCTTTTTTCTTTTTTGGCTCAATGACGAATTCGTGTTAACTAAGTCGTAGAATGTCAATGGCTTGCTAGTTGACTCGTCATGAGTTCATTGACATAGTTAATTTCACATATAGTCATTCAACTTTTATGTTATTGTACAAAAGTCATAAAATTAATTTTTGTATGCAAAAATAATTAAACTATGCATATATATCTCGGGGGAATCAGAAATAACTAGATTTACAACTGACATAGTCACAATTTTAAAAATAATCAAAATTTATCGAAATTTAGCAACCTAGGAGAATAGGTTGGAAGGATATTCCCTCTATTTCATTTTTCTCAACCTAGGTGTACTTAATTATAGTAAAATATTATGTGATATTTTGGTTAAATGAGTAATATGAGAAAGGAAATAAATTACAGATTAATTAAGTCTACTTTCCAAAATCAAAAGGTTTTAGCGACTTTTCATAAAAAGGGAAAAACAACTCTGGCTTCATCTGCAACACTTGCAATTTGCAAAATTAAATGCTTTCATTTCACTTTCTCTTTGCTGGAGGTATATCACAAAAGGAAGAAAAATAAAGTCAAACAATTGTAAACCCTATGAAGTGGTCTATATATGAACTTGAGACTCCAACATATAAATTACTAGTAATTAACCAACTTTAAATTTTAATATGTATTGAAATAAAACAATAAAAGAAGATGAGTATTGGAGAGAAACGTAGCGAGAGAATTCTTATTGATTTTAAGATGAATTACAATGGAATAGAACCCCTCTATTTATAGGAAAAAATTGACTTAGCCACCAAGTAACAAACCCTAAGATCTCTCTAAAATATAGACATTTCACCTTAAATACAATTCTATTTATAACAGACCCCCTTGAATATCTATTCAACAGATAATGTGCCTCGTTAAAATCTTAACTAAAATAAAACCCAGCGGAAAAAAAATTCCAGTGAAGGAAAAAGAGTACACATGTTTAGAAATACGCCTTTTGGTTACCTCGTTAAAAACCTTACAAGGAAAATTTAGTGGGACTGATAATCGGCTTAATGTATGCATATTTTGATATATATCGCCTCACATTTTGCTCATGTCTCGACGATTTGAGATGTTTAATATGATTATTTGTGCTAAATTTTAGTATTTCTATGTGTAGGGATCATTTGGATGCAATTTGGGACGAAAGGGCGCGAATTGGAGCGAAATCGGGACAAAAATGCAAAAAGTAAAAGTTGAGGGCCATAGCCAGCGTGGGGCGCTGGCTGTGGCGCAATTTACAGCAACTAAAATTTGTGAGCGCCAGGGCCAGCGCCCCACGCTGCCCTGGATGCTCAAGACGGAAAAGTAGCCTTTTTTTACTAGGACTCGGTTATTTCGACCCCTAGACGCCCCCAACTCATATAAAAGCCAACCTAAACCTATAATTTAGAAAAAAAGGACGTGACTTAGAGAGAAGAGGGAGGCACCAAACACTCGGAAGCAAGGATTTGATCAATTCTTCCATCCCTTTCCTAGTACTTATTGATTTTATGTTTGACAACATTATTTTTGATGATTGTATGAATATGAGTGGCTAAGAACCCTATTGTTCTAGGGTCATGGGTATACATGAATGTTGACGTTTGAAGTTTAATTTGACGAAGTTGATTTTATCATATTGGGTTGTTTATTTAATTCTGTTTTTAATTATTTTGCTGAGTAGCTAACAGTGAAATACTATCTACGAATCTAGAGTTGAACTCGAAAGTGGGAATTCTAGATTACATATGGAATTAAATAAAGCAAGTTCTTAAACCCGGGCATCGGGGAACAAATTCACAATTAAGATAGACATATACCTAATTGCCTTGCTCGGTTGCAATACAGGAATTGTAAATGCATTCTTGTTAATCTTAATTCCATACACATATAGGTATTAAGTTGGATTAAATAGGCGAGTAAGGACTCGACAGATTCTTATGAGTAATATCAACCATGTCAATCAACAATCCAGATAAATCAATTAGTTATTTTAAGCTAAGAATGCAACATGATTGTTAGATAACCCGTGACCCTGGAATATTATCTCCTATTGATTGTTATTCAAAATTATTTAAGTGTTGTTGTTGATTTCTAGTATTTCATTACTTGATAGTTTTTAGGTAGTAAATTAGAAAATTATCTATTTTGTAAGAAATCGCTTGAATCGATAAGTTATTTGAGTTTGAATTAGTCAAAAGTTAATCATAAGTCTTCGTGGGAACGATACTCTACTCACTACTCTATTACTTGAGGACCACGTATACTTGCGTGAGTGTGTTTGGTCGCAACAAGTTTTTGGCGCCGTTGATGGGGACTTAGAAATTAGCTACTTGACTGAGTTAAACTTTTTACTAATTATTTGTTCAAGCTCTAATTTTCAGTTTACCTTATTTGTATTAATGCAGGCTCTTCTCTTGAATGCGGAGGAGTAGAAGCGCAAACAATCTCCCTCCTCTTGATCCTGAAATTGAACGAACACTTCACAGAGTGAGGAGGGAATTCGAAGCAAGAACTAGAATAGAAGGAGAGTTGGACATCATAGTTCAACCACAGCCAACAGAGATGGCAGGTAATGAAGAGCGTGCGGTGATAGAAGCCGCAAGGCCCAATCTTGCTAATATGACTCAGGCTATTGTGAAGCATGATATCACAGGACATTTTGAACTCAAACAATACATGGTACAACTGATTCAGTCCACAGGGCAATATGTGGGTCTATCTCATGAAGACCCGCAGAGGCACATTCAGAATTTTCTGGAAATTACGGACACCTATAATTATCCGAACGTTTCCAAGGACTATGTCAGGCTGACACTATTTCCCTTTTCACTGTTGGGGGAAGCTAAGTAATGGTTGCAAAAGGAGCCCGCGAACTCAATCCACACTTGGGATGATTTAGCAAGGAAACTTTTAATCAAGTTTTTCCCCACTAAGAAGACAAAATCGCCGAGGAGCCAAATTATTGGGTTCCAACAATGGGATGGAAAGACACTTCGTCAAGCTTGGGAAAGATACAAGAAGCTACTCAGAGATTGCCCGCATCATTGTTAGACTGATGAGGTATTGGGTCACACTTTTGTTGATGGGCTAGATGAGGCATCAAAGATAAATCTTAATTCAGCTTGTGGGGGTAGTTGCATGGCGAGGTCGTATAGTGAATTACAACTCTTGCTAAATAACTTCACTGCTAATGACCATAATTGGCAAGGAGATGGGGACTCACGAAGAGCAATTAAATAGAAGGCAGCCGGATTGATTGAGCTTGATAACTTCTCAGTCATGAGAGCCGATATAGCAAAACTGACAAATCAGATGAATAGAATGACAATGCAACAAACACAACAGATGCAACATGTACAACATATGTCTATTTGCTGCGAACTATGTGGTGACAGTCATATGAGGGACATGTGCCCCACGAATCCTAAATCTATATACTATGTGGGGCAACAGAGCAGAGGTCCAATGAATCAGCATGCACAATATGAGAATACTTACAATCCAAATTGGAGGAATCATCCTAACTTCTCATGGAGAGGAGATCAACAGAATCAGAATCAGTATAGGCCCCAAGAAAATTTCAATCAACCTCAGAAACCACCCCTACAAACAGAAGAGAGTATGAATGACTTGTTGAAGAAGTTGTTGTTTGACAATCAACAGCTCAGGACCGATTTCAGAAATTTTAAGAGGCAAATGGGACAGTTAGCAGCAAATCAAAACACTATACCTGCAGGCGCTCTTCCCGGTGATACAGAAAAGAACCCTCAAGTTAAGGCAGTTACACTCAAAAACGGGAGAGAACTAGAAGAACTGCCAAAGAAGAGAAAGGACAAGCCTATACCTGAGGGGGAGCTGATCCCTAAGGCAATACACGAGTCAAAGAAAAATGATGCAGGTTCAGATCCAGTGGAGGCTGCAAGGCCACCACCACCTTTCCCCCAGAGATTGCAGAAAAAGAATGATGATCGCATGTTCAACAAGTTTCTCTCTATGTTGAGCGAGGTTCAATTGAATATGAACAGAAAATATACAAGCATTATCAAATAAGCCTAACAGGCATGACTCCCTATTAATATTATTGCACAAATTAAATTTCACAAGGGAGAATTTTAAACTCATAAACATTTCACCACAAGGACCTCGTCCTTATATAACTTCCATCTCGGCCTGCAACCCGGTTTAAATATTTCACATCATATATAAAATTCGAGGATCTAGTCCTCAACTTCGAGTCACAAGTATTTTGCACATTGTGCCAACTAAAATTTTTAATTTTCTTTCTTTCTTCTTTTCAATATATTTCATAAATAATTTTCACAACATATAATGAACCCTCATACCGGTAGGGCGTATAATTCATAAAAATTGGAACCAATTATTCCGACACACATTAAACCCACTGTATCGAATAATAAAATTTTGCTTTTGGACTTATAGCCCTCAATGGTGCAAAACATAAAATGACAGACACATGCTCACATCTCTAAATCTCCCAACAGGGATACACATATAAGTGGGTCACAAATTTACGAAGCTCACCCATAAGTGGAGCATAATAAGAGGATTCACCTCAATATTCAGAACCGAATCAATTTAAGGAAAATATCCTTTTATAATAAAAATCAGGATTGCACCTGTAACGACACTGTCTGGTGTATTGGCCTCAGCCAAATCATAGTGATTAAATCAATGGGTCGGGTCTCCACCTCTTAGGCGCCCACTACCCGCCCGTCCTCCACCTTTAGCTGACTATGCACATGGAGTATCAACTGGAATAAAGCTTGTAGCTGGAGTGTTTTAATGAAATCCACCCTCCCAAGTCTGGGACAATCTCTCATGATATGCCTAGCATCACCACACTCATAACAAACCCTCTAAGGTTGCGGCTACTCGTACTGAGTCTGTTACGAATAACTGGAATAACCACTGTAAGAATTTCGTATCGGTGGTGCACTATAAACTGGAGCACCCCGAGTAATCTGATGTGCGGACTGAGCTGACCGACTGCTCGAGCCTCCGCTATAATGGGTTCTAGCTGAAATGTAAAATCCACTAAACCCTCCAGATCTTCGAGACCTTTTGGCCTCCTTAGACTCTTTTTCCTCACCTAAAACACCCTCAATCTTCTTTGCAATCTCCACTACTCGTTGAAATAAAGCATCAGTTTGCAATTCTCGAACCATGCATATTTTAATATCATAATCGAGCCCCTCAATGAATCTACAGGCCCGCTCTCTGATTGTAGGAACCAAGATAGGTGCATGATGAGCTAACTCACTGAACCTGATGGCATATTCTGGCACTGTCATAGTGCCCCGACGCAACCATTCAAACTCTGTGTGCCGCGCATCTCTGAGAGTCTGGGGAACAAACTCTTTCAAGAACATTTCCGAAAATTGAGCCCAAGTTGATGGTGTTGCATCGGCTGGTCTACCTTCTTCATAGATTTTCCACCACCGATACGCTGCGCATGACAGTTGAAATGTAGTAAAGGCAACTCCGCTCACCTCCACAATACCTATGGTGCGGAGAATACAGTGACAATTTTCTAGAAATTCTTGGGCATCCTCTGTAGCTGTGCCATTGAAAGTTGGTGGACTATACCTCTTAAACCTTTCAAGTCTCTTTTGTTCTTCTTCTGATGCCTCGGGCCTGACCTCAGGCCGAACCGGAATAACAGGTTATACCGGTGCTACACCCGAAACCTAACCAACGTGAACCTGCTGCTCTGGAGTTGTGATAGGAGTCTGAGCTACTCTTCCAATCTGCAAAATGTTTGGTGCAACAGAGATCAATCCCACCTGAGTTAATGTACCAAACATACTCAGGAACTGTGCCAAAGTCTACTAAAGTTCGGGGGTAACAACATGTGCTTCTGGTACCTGTCCCCCAACTGGAGCTACTGGTGGGTCCTCAACTGTTGTTCTGACAGGTGCTCTAGTCGTAGCACGTGCCCTTCCTCGGCCTCTACCTCAGCCCCGGCTTCTTGCAGCCCTAGCAGTATGTGCAGATGCCTACTCAGCTAACCTAGTAGCACGTGTCCTCACCATCTGTGAGAGAATGGAGATATAAGGTTTAAATTCCAAATTCAACAAATTTCGCACGACAGGAATGAAAGAAATGGAAATTTCCTAACAGTTCTGTAGCCTCTCGAAGATAAGTACAGACGTCTCCGTACCGATCCGCAAGACTCTACTAGAATCGTTCGTGACTCGTAGAACCTATGAACCTAGAGCTCTGATACCAACTTGTCACGACCCAAAATCCCACCACAGGCGTCATGATGGCACATAGTCTCTAAGACTAGGTAAGCCGATTTCTATTACATTTTGAAGCCATTTTGTTTAAAATATAACAGCGAAAATAATTACAATACACAACCTCCCAAGACTGGTAGTACTGAGTCATAAACTCTAACTGAATACATGGAATGATCACGAGGACCGAATATACAATATTGTTTGATTGCAAATTAACAGTACAATGAAATGAAAAGACTCCAAGGGACTGCAACGGCCAAGTAGCTCTACCTTGAATCCTTATAATCGCGCTTTAACTCTTCTCAAGTATGATATCTTCAATACCTAGCTCTGCACAAAAATGTGCAGAAGTATAGAGTGAGCACACCACAGCGGTACCCAGTAAGTATCAAGACTAACCTCGATGGAGTAGAGACGAGGTACAGTCAAGACACTCACTAGTCTAATAACCTGTGCAATACAATATACAAAATAATAGGAAATAAATAATAATAATAATAATAAAGGCAGGATAAAACAACCAGTGATATACACAACAGACAACAAGAACACCATTAATATTACTCAATAATTAATAAACACAATTACACCCAATTAAATCAAGCCCTTCAAATAAATGTCTTTCACATAGTTCTTCCGGATAACTCTCTTTCAAATATAATTCTCTCAAATAATTATTTTTCAAATATAATTCTTTCAATAAATCTTTTCAAATACAATTTCCTCAAATAAATATCTTTCAAAATACAATTCTTTTATATGATACTTTCTAAGTAAAAATCTTTTCAAATAAATATTTTGAATATAATTCTTTCAATAAATCTTTTCAAATACAATTTCCTCAAATAAATATCTTTCAAAATACAATTCTTTTATATGATACTTTCTAAGTAAAAATCTTTTCAAATAAATATTTTGAATATAATTCTTTCAATTAAAAAGTCACCATGTGACACCTCATTTCAAAATCATCAAAATACGGGTCTCAGCCCATTTTCATATTTTTCTTAAATACAGGTCTCAGCCCATTTTTATATTTTCACGGCACCTCGTGTCCATAATTAAATTATCATATTTGTCCGGCACCTCGTGCCCTCATTTCATATCACAACTGCACTGACAATTCACGTGCCAAATATCATTATCATTTCATCACAGCACCCCATGCCCACATTTTATATCACAACTGCACGGACAATTCACGTGCCAATATCCCTATTTCATATCACAATTCACGGCACCTCGTACCCACATTTTATTTTATAAACCGCCTGGCAATAGCCACAAGCTCCCAATTTCAACAATATCAGATTATTATTAATTTACTAACAACAAGACAAGTCGCACAAGGTATAAAAACAAACATAAGAAAATCACAACATCGCATGAAAATTTTCAACACCACAACCCCACATCATCACATATCGTCCCTGATAATAGCCACCCTTATCGCTCCTATTGCCACCCTTATCGCCCCTATAGCCACCCTTATCGCTCCGCCCAGACAATATCAATAGCCACCCTTATCTCTCTTATTGCCACCCTTATCGCTCTTATAGCCACCCTTATCGCTCCGCCCAGACAATATCAATAGCCAACAAACACAACAGTGAAATGCCACCCTTATAACCACATAATATCAACGGTGAAATGCCACCCTTATCTCCCCAAAATAACAACTCACACAACACAA
>AWOL01S0001904.1:0-15795 GCA_000715115.1 Nicotiana otophora | reverse complement strand
CATGTGGGATGAGTTGGCTGAAAAGTTTGTAGTCAAGTTTTTCTCACCGGGTCATATGGCAGCATTGAGGGATGAGATCTTAGCCTTTAAACAAGAACCTAATGAACCCCTAGATGAAATCTGGGATCGATATCGGACAATGGTCAAGGAATGCCCAAACAATGATATGACTGAAGCAATGATTCAGCAGACATTCTATTGGGGCATCAACACGACCAACCAGTGTGTGGTAAATCAGCTAGCTGGGGGAAACTTTATAAAAATGCCTTATGCTGATGCTTGTGAAATACTTGATGAGATGGCTGATACATCCTCATCTTGGCAGAGGCGACCAAATGTTCCTCAGGGTGACCCTAATGTCATTCATCTTCACAAGGAACTTCATGATCATGGACAATCCATAGCCGAGTTGACAACTACTATGAATCAGTTAGCAAAGGCCCAACTTCAGCAAGTTCAAGGGACAAAGCAAGTAAATGCCATGGAAGGGGTAAATGTCATGGTAAACAAGAGGAGACAGCGTGGTTAACAAGTGCAAAACAATCAAGATTAATATGAGCAAAGTGGTAGTGGTTACAATCAAGACGATTCTTATGATGATCAAAGTGAGGAAGTGTTATATGCCAATAACTACCAAGGTCAACAGAGCAATGCTCCAAATCAACAATGGAGATCGCAAGGGAACAATCAAAATTGGGGCAACCAAGGCCAAGGGAATTGGAACAATGGCAACAAAACAACTCGAACAATTGGGGGAACAACAATCAGAATTGGGGGAACAACAATAACAATTGGGGCGAAAATGGAAACCAAGGGGGTTGGAATAATAATAATCAAGGCAATCGGGGGTCGGGCTTTCAAAGGCCCTCGATGTATCAACAACCCAACAATCCGCCTCCATATTCGTCTCAAGGGCAAAGTTCTTCAAACAATGAGATGGAGCAGATAGAGATATGTTCAAACAAATGATGGAAAGGAATGTTGACTCCGATGCCCAAATAGCCTCCCATACTACCTCTATTCGCAACTTGGAAGTACAAATGGGTCAAATTTCTCAAGCATTGAATACTCGCCCTAAGGGGGCACTACCAAGTGATACGGTACTAACCCGAAGGGTGGGAACAATACAGGCCATGCTATGGAGGTGACCACAAAAAGCAGTAGAGGTGGAGATGCAAGTACCTCTAATCCAAAAAAGATTGTGAGTGATGATGTTGTGTTGCAAGAAGATGATGAGATTCAAGCCAATGATGAGAAAGTGAATGATGAAGTGAGGATCGATATTGATGACAACATGGAGGACACTCAAAATGATGTGAACCCGTCTAGGGAACACGTGATAGACATACCGAAAATGGTAGTGCCTAAAGCCAAGGCCCCTTTGCCAAGGCCTCCTCCACCGTATCCTCAAAGGCTTGCAAAGCAAAATAATAAAAACCAATTCAAGAAGTTTATTGAGATGATGAAAAGTTTGTCAATCAATGTGCTCTTGGTGGAAGCTCTCGAACAAATACTGGGATATGCCAAGTTCATGAAGGACTTGGTAACTAAGAAGAGATCTATGAATTGTGAGATCATCAAAATGACTCATCAAGCGAGTGGCATTATGCACTCGATGGCTCCAAAGCTTGAAGATCCCGATGCCTTTACAATTCCATGCACCATTAGTAGCGCCGATTTTGCAAATACTTGTGTGATTTGGGAGCAAGTATTAATTTGATGCCATATTTCGTGTTCAAGACACTAGGTATTGGGCAACCAAGAGCTACTTTCATGAGATTACAAATGGCGGATCGGACAATGAAAAGGCCGCTTGGTATTATTGATGATGTTCTAGTCCAGGTCGACAAGTTTATTTTGCCTGCTGATTTTGTGATTCTCGATTGCGAAGTCGACTATGAGGTGCCTATAATATTGGGGAGACCTTTCCTAGCAACAGGGAAGGCATTTGTTGATGTGGAAGCAGGGGAGCTCACCTTCCGAGTGGGCGATGAAAAAGTTGTATTCCATGTGTGCAAATTAATGAGGCAACCAAATAGCAATAAAGTTTGCTCTTTTGTGGATCTTGTGATGGAGGTAATAGTTGATGACACGAGTGCCATGATCAATGTGGAAGACCCTTTGGAAGCTGAGTTGTTAAACCATGAGGATGATGAAAAGGAAGGCTTGGTTGAATGTGCAAATGCATTGCAAGGAATGGGATCCTACACATATGGGCCCCGTAAAATTTCCTTGAACTTGAAAAACCGGAAGACTCCACCAACAAATCCCTCAATCGAGGAGCCACCAACATTGGAATTAGGTATGAATTCTTAGGCCCTTCTTCCACATTACCTGTTATTCTTTCTGCTTGCCTAACTAACGTGCAGGTAGATTCCACCCTTGTGGTGCTTCAAAAAAGGAAAAAGGCAATTGGATGGACTTTGGCTAACATTCGGGGTATAAGCCCCGCCTTTTGTATGTACAAAATTATACTAGAGAATGATGCCAAACCCTCCAAGGAACATCAAAGGAGGTTGAACGAGGCTATGCAAGAGGTCGTCAAGAAGGAAATTATCAAGTGGCTTGATGCAGGGGTTGTGAACCCTATCAAATCACAAATTTTAGCGGACTTGGTGGCCGACTTCACATCGCCCTAGTTCCTGAGGTTGAAAAGGAGTTGCTATTGAAATCGGGGAACTCTTCCAGAATCCGGACCCTCTTTACGGATGGTGCCTCGAACACAAAGGGGTCCGGACTTGGCGTCGTGTTGAAACTACTGATGGGTAATGTAGTTAGACAAATATTAGAACTGTAAAATTGACTAACAATGAGGCCGAATATGAGGCCATCATTGCAGGTCTTGAACTGGCTAAAAGCCTGGGGCCCGAGGTGGTCAAAGCTAAATGTGATTCTCTCCTCGTGGTAAATCAAGTCAATGGAACGTTCGAAGTCAAAGAGGAATGAATGCGAAGATACCTGGATAAGCTACAGGTAATGCTACATCAGTTCAGGGAATGGACTTTACAACATGTACCTCGGGATCAAAACAAGGAGGCCGATGCTCTTGCTAACATGGGATCATCGGTCGACGACGATGAATTTAACTCGGGAACGGTCGTACAACTCATGAAATCGGTAGTAGAGGAAGGCCATGCTGAGATAAACTCGACAAGCTTAACTTGGGACTGGAGAAACAAGTACATAAATTACCTGAAGATCGGAAAACTTCCCTTGGATCCTAAAGAATCGAGAGCCTTGCGTACGAAAGTGGCCCGGTTTAGCTTGTCCGAAGATGGTACCCTATTCAGAAGAGCGTTCGATGGCCCACTTGCCATATGTTTGGGGTCGGGAGACACCGAGTACGTTTTGAGGGAAGTCCACGAGGGCACCTGTGGGAACCATTCGGGCGCCGAGTTATTGGTTCGGAAGATAATTAGAGCCGGCTATTACTACATCGATATGGAAAAAGATGCATAGGATTCGTACGAAAATGCAACGAGTGTCAGAGGCATGCTCTGATGATCCACCAGCCCGGGGAGCAGTTGTATTCGGTCTTGTTGCCCTGACCATTCATGAAATGGGGGATAGACATCGTTGGTCCCCTGCCTTGGGCGCCCGGTAAGGCTCAATTTATCTTATTTATGACTGATTATTTTTCTAAGTGGGTGGTAGCCCAGGCATTTGAGAAAGGTAGGGAGAAGGAGGTCATTGATTTAATATGGGACCACATAATATGCCGATTGTGAATGCCGACCGAGATCATGTGCGGCAATGGGAAGCAGTTCATCGGCAGCAAAGTGAGCAAGTTTTTCGAAGGCCACAAGATCAAAAGGATCCTATCAATGCCCTATCACCCTAGTGGAAATGGGAAAGTAGACTCCACAAATAAAACCATAATCAAGAACCTCAAAAAGAGGTTGACCGATGCTAAAGGAAAATGGAATGAAATCTTGCCCGAAGTCCTATGGGCATATCGTACGACCTCAAAATCCAGTATTGGGGCCACTCTGTTCTCATTGGTCTACGGTACCGAAGCTCTTATACCGGTTGAAGTAGGAGAACCGAGTCTCCAGGTCCGATATGCGACCGAAGAGTCAAATGATGAGGCCATGAGCTGGAACTGTTAGACAAAAGGCGCGAGGCCGCCCCCATCCGAATGGGCCCAAAAGCAATGAATCGAAAGCTATTACAATCGAAAAACCAACCTTCGACACTTCAATGTCGGGGACTTGGTATTAATAAAGGTGACGCTGAGCACCGGGAACCCGAACGAAGGGAAGCTGGGACCGAATTATGAAGGCCCATATCGAATTATCGAGATCACCGGCAAAGGATCATACAAACTTGAAATGGTTAACGGTAAATGGCTACAGAACAACTGGAGCATAACCCACTTAAAACGATACTACTGCCAAGGTACGACCCCATTCATTGTCTTTCTTTAAATATATTACAGATTGGGCTGACACTTGCTGGTAACGACCAAGGAACGATGCGACTATTAGGCCTGAAAGCACGCGTTGTACTTTTTTTCCCTTCGAACCGGTTTTGTCCCAAATGGGTTTTCCAGCAAGATTTTTAACAAGGCAGCAGTGGATCGTGCTAACTTAGAATTGGAGACCAGCTATGAACCAACGTCAAGGTTCGCATCAACAGTATCCGATCCCTCTCTAAAATCAGCCTCAAACACTAGGGGCCATCACCCTCAGATATTGATTTTAGCAAGGAAGGAAACTTCGTGCTCAAACGAGTCTAGGCTTGGTGGATAGGATCTGTTGTAAGGTCCAAATGGTTAAATGAACCGTGCCCACATAGGCCACTTAAGCCCAGATGAAACTTGTACACATTTGCAGTCTTATATGTTGCACGAAAATAAAAGAAAGTTTCTACCTTGCAGAACATACTTTCCCTCTTAAAAAACTACTGTATTTTATACCTTAAGGACATCGGGCACAAGGGCCGCCTCTGTCTGAATTCAAGAGATCACCCCTGCTCGGGGACTATCATCATGGGCAAGCCCGGATAGCTCAGGCTACGAAGCCCGGGGGCACAAAACCTATTAGGCAGTGACCAAACTTTAAAGGCTATGGCCATCGCCATACGGGGACTGTTATCTTAGGCAAGCCCGGATGACTCAGGAGGCTACGACCTTCCTAGAATGGCTTGGAGATGTCCGAGACCCGTAATCAAAACATAAGGCTTTAAAAATTTCTAAATCGATTCAAAGGCTACCTTCAGCAAAATTATAACCTAAACAATCCTAAGTAAATACTTCAGGGAAAGCTTCCGGTCATTCCGAGCCACCACGTATCTTGAGCAAAATAATATCGAGAACGAGCCTTGTTCGAACCTCCAAACAAGACCTAATTATTACGTGCTAAGGCATTCAAAATCTTTGCAATCATAAAGAAAAAAAGCAAAAAAAGCTTGAAATTTGTCTAAGGAAAAAAAGCCTTGTATATGTATTAAAAGATCTTGACAAAGGCTAAATGGCCTCAACAAAAAATACAAAAGTATAAAAAAATCTACAAAACACCTACACAGCTTGGTCCTCGCCGGAGCCCGCCCCATCACCAGGACCATCAAGGTCCTCTTCGATCCTGAATCTGCTAGAACCCTCGGAGTCTCCTTCATCCTCTGGATATGCCAACTTCTTGGCCTCGGCCTCGAGCCCCTTAGCATTTTCAATCTCGGCCGATAAATCAAAACCACCGGCATGAACCTCCTTAAGGGCCTCCCTTCGGGACTGCCACTTCACATATTCAACGATATCTTTCAGGCGGTCCTTGGCTACCTCAGAATCAGCTTTGTAGTGGGCCACCATCTCATCGGCTTCGACCCTGGTTATTTCAGCCACTAACTTGGCGGCTTTAAGCTCCTTGGCGAGGGTATCTAGATTGGCAACAGCCGAGCCCAGTTGAGACTGGAGTTCCTTAATTTTTTGGGACCGGGCTTTAGCTTTCTCCCTCATTGCTCGAAGTTGAGCCTCCACCGAGGCCAATTGCGCCCAGACAATCTCCTTTTCCGAGGCCAAGCAATCTATCTTTCCCTTCCACTCTTCTGCCTTGACCTTGATTACATCCATCTCAGCCCGGAGTTGGTCGATCCGATTAATCTTCTATTGGACCTGCGGGTTCTGACTATTAGTCACCGTGTCTAGCTCATCATCACTAACTTCAAAGATTTTTACCTGTTCCACCAGGTCGGCGTGTTCTTTCTGAGCCGCGTCCAACTCGGCTCGAAGGCTATTAGCCTCTCCTTCACGTTGCTCGCTGAGAAGTTTGTACATGTATCTCTTCTCAGCAAGCGCTTGACTCCGGCCTCGAGTTGGCTCAGCTCATCCCAATACCAGAGGAAGGTTTCATGGTCAAGCACCGAGGCATGCAAATATGAGAAAACATATTAGGATCATCCAGAACTAAAGCTGAAAAATGAAAAGGTTTGGCAGCACCGTACCCGGTTAAGCGCTTGTTGTGCCTCGTTGAACAACAATGGCACATCCACCTTGTTCATCTTTGCCTGGTCTTCATCAGTTACTAGGCACCGGAAGTAACTAGCTTTCCCAACAGGGGCGGAAAGAACCCGGGAATCCTCCAGAATGGTGATGATAATTGACCGCTTCTAATCAGGATCCACAATTGGGGCAGGGAACCGGTTGACCAGTCCCGGGCTCTAGTTAGGCCCACCTGCCTCCGAGGATGAACTTTTCCTTGGTACCTCTAGGTCACCTAACCCGGCGGCATCCTCCATGGCGGTGGAATCCACGTCATAAAAAAGGCAGTGGAGGCGATCGTCCGCTCTGTGGGCCTCCTTGTTGGGTCGTTCTTTCACCGTTTGGGCCTCATTGTACATAGACTCGATAAACGAGGGTGACTCAGTGATGTCTATCACACCAAGTACCTCCTTCGGGGCACTTCCCACATCCCGGGAAGCCTCAACCCCGGCTGCTTCATGGACCTCTCTAGCCTGAGAAAGATCGGCCTCGTGGGTTTCTGGTTCAACAGCCCCCTGCTCTTCGAGGGGAGACGGCTCACGAGCCACAAAAGGCTCTTCCCCCTCGGACTCGTCCCTAAGCCGATAGAGCAAGTCTGTAGCTGGTGCTCGGGAGCTGGTGTTTTCCTTTGGCTTGCGCACCAGCCTTTTCCTTGGTTTCTTTTTCTCTAAGCTCGGGGAACTCGAAGCCCTCCTCCTTTTCCCCTCTCCGGCCTGCCCCGGAGCAGGAGACTCAACATGTAAGTCCTCATCCCCGATCGGGGGCCTAAGCTCGATGTTCTTAGGAAAACCTGCAAAAGGAAGTAAAGGAGATAAGGACGCGATGTTAGAAGAAAAAGTTCGATACGACTTGTTCGGGAAAAGAACCTTACCATGGGAACGGGCCTCCCAACGGCCTTTTGAAAGTTTGCGCTATGAGCGCTCAGAGTAGGGCATCTGTGACACAATGCCCTCGACCCACTCCTTGAGCCGAGGGATAGCATTCGAAACTCGAGCAAGGGCTATAACATAACAAGCACCGATAAGAAAAGGGAAGATAAGGCATAAAATCGACGCTTAAAAGGAATACTTACATGATGCGTTCCACTTTTTGGGGAACGGCCTCCACTCAGCAGGTACCAGGTCGGCGGTCCTCACCCGAACAAAACGTCCTTGCCAAGCCCTATTCCGGTCCTCATCGATGCTCGAGAATGGGGCTTTGCTGGCCCGGCGTACTAGCTTTATCAGTCCCCCTCCCCTCGGAAGATTCGGGGACTGTATAAGCAGAGTAGATGATCGATGGTGAATGAACACCCATCGATTTTGTTCATAAAGAATCGGAGGAGGATCATGATCCTCCACAGTGATGGATGAATCTGGCCAAGGCATACGTTATACCTCCTGCAAAAGTCTAAGATGACCGGGTCTACCAAGCCCAATGTAAAGGGATAAGTGTAAACACTTATATATCCCTCGACATGGGTGGTAATGGCCTCTTCGGAGTCGGGGACCACTATGTCTTTGTCTGCCCAGTTGCAGTCTTTTCGGACCGTGGGGAGGACCTCTTCGGTAATTGAGCAGATGTATCTCGAGGCCTCCTCATACCGACCCTGTACAGAAGAAGGCTTCTCAACGTTGAAGTCGTCGGTGACCTAACAGCTATCGGGAATGAACATCTTCAAGGGGGGATCTTCCGCTGGTTCATCAACAACCATATCGGGGACGGTCTCCTAGACCTTAATGATCGGTCGCGAGGAAGAAGGAGCATCCTTTTGAGGAACATATTTTGAGGTTTTTGCCATTGTTATGGAAGAAAAAGCTTGGAAAAGATGGAGAAAGATTGAAAGTTGAAAGATCAGACTTGTTGGCTTGAATAGGAGATGAGTAAAAGTTTTTGCAAAGTACTGAAGAACCTTGAGTAACGAAGGTAAAAACGCTAGAGACTATTGAAATCCTGAATGTACGAAGGTAGAAGATTTGGTGTAAAGTGAAAAATGAACAGAGGAGGGGATATTTATAGGAGTTCAGTGACGTTGTGCGTCCAGGAATAGCCGACCGACGGCTGACATGTATTTAATGCCATTATGACATGACTGACGAGATGTTTCAGGTGTGTTGTCGTTTCTGCCACGATGTGTCGAAGTAAGAATCGGGAGCTCATGTCGTTTCTCGTTATTTACTCTCCAAGAAACGAGGAAACTATCTGTATACGGATAAAACCGGGCTCATGGTATACTCTGGTCTCCGACAAAATAAGCCAAGCTCGAGACATGATGATAGTGGACCGAAATCGAGGCAAAAATCTCATCGAGTCAGAATCCGGGGGCATGACGCCCGCCCTCGAGAATATCGAGGTCATGGTTCGGAATCAGTCCTAGCCTTGAATGACTTTGAAGAACATTGTCGGGCAATCAAGCACGCCCAACGGAAGGCCGTAATATCTGTGACCGGCCGGATATCACGACGGGGATCTCGGCACGTATCGATGAAGAACCGGCAATCAGTTAATCAGAGGATTTTTTTAGCTTTTATTGAATTATAGCTAGAGTAGGATTCCCCTACTATATAAAGGGGGTCTAATAATTCATTAAACACATTGTAACACGCATCCCAAAGCAATATACTATTATTTCAACTATTATTCTAAGTTTTTTCTTTCATTCATCAATATTGACCATTGTGAGCCCGGATCGAGGGAAAATAGCTCACTAAGGTTGAAGACATCTTCCCCGCGTGGTTTGAATTTACTGTATTTCTATTTGTTTGTTTTAATCCAATTAATCATTTTGTATAATCCACATATCCTTAAAACCACTTACAAATTTAATTGTTATCCGATTTTGAGGGTATACGGTTGCCTAAACTTTTTCTAAAATAATTTAGGGTCCATTACTGATCATAACACTGTCCATGTAATTTACACAACCAGTTGTTAAAGCTAATTTACAGTTTCACCCTTCTAACAAGCGAATTGTTGAAGTTGTTCTAACTCTCTAATCCAAATAAGTACTAGTAGTATTTATTTGAAATCCATTGGGTAAAATAAGAAAGAGATACGAGGATAATTGGATGTTTTTGGCTCAACCAAACTGTCGCTACCATCAAGATTAGTATGTTTAGCTTAATGCTTGTTTTGTGTTAAAACGACTCCAAGTAAACAAACAACTGCTAATAATCAATCTCTATTAAATCATAAAATAAGATGTAACTGATGGTATTAATTTGTCGATATACTTTGACAAAAATATCCTTCTTTCTATTGAATTTTTCCGTAATACTTGTGCCTAGTTTTTGTTTCATTGAAGGTAAATTCAAAAACAAAATCCTATTTTTACAAATTTCTCAACTCGTAACTACCCGGATCCTCTACTCTACACACACAATGTGTTACAAAACCTTTCTTCGGTTCCAGAGTTTGATTAGTTTTTCTTACTAATAAGCTCCTGATACTGATTTCATGGCCACCTCCCCGGCACCACTCCGAGTTCCATAAAATTCTTAAACCTGCAGGACCAATGACATACAAAGGAATATGCCATTTGTTTTACCAGTACAACCCCAGAAGTGCAGTATGGGGATACATAGTGTGGGGCCATTCTACTTCAACTGATCTAGTCAACTGGAATTCTCAACCTCTAGCACTTTTGCCTTTAGACCCATATGATATCAATGGTTGTTGGTTAGGTTCCGCTACAATTCTCCAAGATGGAAAACCACTATACTCTATACTGGAATTGACTCCAAAAATAATCAAGTTCAAAACCTAGCCGTGCCCAAAGATCCATCAGACCCGTATCTTGTAGAATGGGTTAAATCGCCTCATAATCCAATCATGGAACCTAATGCTTTAAACAAAATCAATTCTACTTTGTTTAGGGACCCAAGCACGGCTTGGTTAGGCCCCGATGGGCGATGGAGAGTCATTGTAGGAAACGGAAGAGGGCATAACGGAGCTGCTCTTTTGTACAGAAGCAAGGATTTTATACACTGGATAGAAGCTGAGCACCACCCCCTGCATTCGTCGAATGAAACTGGAATGTGGGAATGCCCTGATTTTTTCCCTGTATCAAATGACATTGGTGAAGATGGACTTGACACTTCAGAGATTAATTTTCCAGGAGTTAAGCATGTACTCAAGACCAGCGTGTTTCGTTCTCTGGTTGAATGTTACACTGTTGCAACCTATGACCATCACAAGGATATATTTATCCCGGATGAGGGATCTGTAGAAAATGAATCAGGATTAAGATTAGATTATGGAAAGTACTATGCTTCCAAGTCTTTCTTTGACAGTGACAACAACAGGAGGATCTTGCTTTCTTGGGTCAACAAGTCTACAAGTGCCAATATTGATATCATGAAAGGATGGTTTGGTCTTCAGGTAATAATTCTTATACTTCTTCGGCACAATTAGCACCACTCAGTAGTCACAAGCTACTGAATTAGTTTGCATGCTAGCTTTTATAATTATTGGGTTAATTGCTGTTCAATATTACAATATTTTTTTCAGGCGTTTCCCAGGAGAATTTGGCTTGATAAATCTGGAAAACAATTGATTCAATGGCCAGTAAAATAAATCCAAAAGCTAAGGACGAAACAAGTTAAAACACCAACTACAACCCTAAAAGCAGGTTCAGTGCTTGAAGTTTCAGGTGTCGCCGGTGCACAGGTATAATTCTTTCAATCTAGCTTTTGAACTGTCACCGCCCAAAATACACTAGTCGTGATGACACTTAACCTAACCCGCTAGGTCAGCCAATTAACAATAAATACAATTCTAATTAAATATATAAAAGTGATCAACAAATGATTAATGTGGATTTCACACAATATCCCAAGGATTGGTAGTACAAGTCATGGGCTTCTAAGACTTAGGATTTACAAAAGTCGGTACGAAATAAATACTTCATCTGTTCGAATTCTACATAAACAGATCAGCAAAATTTAAAGCTACCAAGGACAAGTGGCAGCTATAGCCGGAACGCAGGTACATCTTTGATGCCAGCTCCCGCCTTACATAGCAACTCCAGCTCCAAAATCTGCACGCAAGGTGCAGAAGTGTAGTATGAGTACAACCAAACCATGTACCCAGTAAGCATCTTGTCTAACCTCGGTGAAGTAGTGACGATATTTTTTAGTTAAAAGATACTCACTGATATAACATGTGCAGTAGACTAGCAATAGAAAAAAAATACTAGAACATAACAGAAAAGCGTATAAGAAACAAATATGCGAAGCGGTAAATGATTACTAGAAGAAATCACGATCAATATTCCTCAATATCACGATCAATCCTTTCCTTAACGCGATAACCAACAAACCACGGTAGTAAATTCATACCTTTCATAGTGTGAGAAATGTACTCAAGATATCAAATCAAATGGCATGGCAACACCCTTCGTGCATTTATCTCATCCTCATCAAATATATGAATGTAAGTCAAATCAAGTGGCACGAAAATACCTTTCGTGCATTTATCTCTTCCTCACCGAGCATACGTATAATATGTACCAACTAGGTGAAAGAAATGCCAATAACAATAATCATAAAGTGGAAGATACACAAGTAGCAATAACGAACAACACAGTGCATATGTGCAACAGTAACAGACTAGATAGGAGGCATAAAAGTAATGATAGCATTTAAGATAGAGGGACATAAATTTCACTAGCTAACATGGTAAAAGGCTTGGATGTAGATATAACAACCATGAAGGAAAGCATGATCTTTTCTAAACTAAACAAATAAAAGGCATGAATAACTAACATGGTAGAAGGCTTATACGAAAGTGCAACAAATGAGAAATGGCATAGATGTAGATATGATAAACATGAAGGAAGGCATGATATTTGCAAGTTAAACAAATAGAAGGCATGAACAACACAACAACAATTGAGATAGAGGATAAAGACAAAACAACAACGATACGTCATATAGAAAACAAAAATGCAACAGTAACATCTCAAGATAAAGGCATGAATGTATACACAAGGAAAATATATCACAATATAATGCATGTGTCTCATCCTCGCCTTCACGAAAACACCATTCGTACCATGAACACATGATAATATAAAAACAATAGCACAATATCACCCTTCGTACTTTTACTCTCATCCTCACATGATAATGTAAATAAAATGGCACGGCATCACCTTTCGTACTTTTACTCTCATCCTCACATGATAATGTAAATAAAATGGCACGGCATCACCTTTCGTACTTTTACTCTCATCCTCACATGATAATGTAAATAAAATGGCACGGCATCACCTTTCGTACTTTTACTCTCATCCTCACATGATAATGTAAATAAAATGGCACGGCATCACCTTTCGTACTTTTACTCTCATCCTCACATGATAATGTAAATGAAATGGTACGGCATCACCCCTTTGTGCTTTAGATTCTTCCTGATATGATAAAGTATATAAAATGGCACGACATCACCCTTCGTGCTTTACACTCTTCCTCACCAAGCACATGTATGTAAGTAACAAGCAAGGTAGAAAGCATGAATAATATTAAGGAGAGTGATTAATCGAATATTCCAAATGAACATCAATCACAGATTTCAAGCCAATAATAATTCAACAAACCTCAAGAACCTTATTGTTCAAGTAGTTCAACAAGTCTCAAACATGATCTTCTACTCAAGTATAAAATCCAATATCTAACGGTCGTGGCGATATATTTGTGATTAAGTATAATGATGACCGAATTTAGCACCTCACTAATTTTACAAAAGTTCGTCAAATTTTAATCAAATTATAATAAGTTAAATCATGATTTCTAGCATTTAACTTCATATTCTTAGCAATCTAGAAGTCAAGTAAGACATGAAGCAAGAAGGTCACATAATTCTACAAGGCACAATTAATCGTATAATTTATCCCCGAGCATGATTAACCCTGGCACATGTATATATGCTCGTCACCTCATATATGCATCACCCCCGCATGTAGCTAACAATATCAATTATCAGGAAATATTCTACCACCAAAGCTAGGCAAGACACTTACCTCAATCAAGCGAAATCGATACACTAGAAGCGCCATCCAGCTCAAATCATCCTCTGAATGGCTCGAAACTAGCCAAAAGCAACTCAAAATCATCAAATAATGCCATAGGAAGCAAACCCAATCGATAAAGGCTGAATCTTTACACATTTGCTCAAGGTCAACCAAAAAGTCAAATTGGGGCCCGCACCTCAGAACCCGACAAAACTCACAAAATCCGATAACTCATTCAATTACAAGTCCAACCATACTAATTTCACTCAATTCTGACTCCGAATTGATGTTCAAAACTTAAAAAATCACTTTAGGAAAGTTTAGACAAAACCCTCCATTTCTCTTTTGAAATCATCAATCAAATGCCAAAAACGAAGATGAAATCACGGAATAAAATTAACATCGAGTACAAAATACTTACCTCAATCCATGTGGTGAAAATCCTCTCCGAAATTGCCAAAATCCGAGTTCTAAAACCATGTGAGAAAAGGTGACTAAATTCCGAAATAAATAAAAAAATACAGCAGTTGTTATAGCTCGAATCAGTTATTAGATAACCCAGAAACTCACATTTGATAAGCCCAACATAATTCTTGTGAGATTACACTCAAGATAGCCTTTTGAATCACCCAATTTAGCCTTAAAATGAGGAGATATGATGTTTTGAAGTTTTAAGGGAAATCTGAAAATTTAAGAGACAAAAATGATATTTTTGTAATTATTTTAGATAAGAAAATCAGCAACAAAAGAATCTTCGTTTTAGCATCCAAAACTCATTTTGAACCTCCCGGACACAAACCATATATGCATTTCAATCATAAAATACACTACGAACCTGCTCGTATACTCAAAACACCAAAAATAGGTCTTCTTGACCCGATATTGACTATTGTCAAACTCCAAATCCTTAACTTAACTAGTTCCAACCAATGATCCAAAACACACCTGAGCCTCTCAGGACCCCATTTAATAATACCAACAAGTGCAAATACATTATTCAAACTTATCCTAAGCATTAAAACACCCACAAAAATATCACAACAAAGAATCGAGGCTGAATAGAATTTCTTTTAAATTGTTAAATCTTCATTCTTTAAAAGAGTGTGCGAATCACACTTAAGCACTTCAGATCACTTCCAAATTTTGCACACAAGTTCAATTCAACTATATAGAACTATCCAAAGTCTCGGAACACCAATTGGTGTCCAAGAACATCAAAGTTAACTCTTGGTCAAACTTATGAACTCTTAAGTTTTTGAAATTGCTAATTTTCGACAAATAGTATTGAATCCTTCTAGAAACCTCCGAAACCGAATCCAACCATATGCACAAATCCAAAATCATCATTCAAACCTATCAGAAGCATAAAAACTTAATTCTGAGTCCGTTTACTCAAAGTCAAACCTTGGTCAACTCTTTCAACTTAAAACTTCCAAATCGAGAGTCATTCTTCCAAATCAATCCCGAATCACTTGAAAATTAAAACCGACCATGTACTCAAGTCATAATACGTCATATGAAGATACTCAAAGTCTCGAACCATTGAACGGATTACTAAAGCTCAAAACTACCGATCGGGTCGTTACATGAACATGGGCTTGAATTGCACAATCTTCCGCAGTTTTCAAGAACTTTTAAATATTAATGGACTCATGCCGAATGTTTTGTTCCCTTCTAATAAAATTGACAATCCCTTACCTTCTCCATTTCTTAGTTTTGTTTAAAGAGCTTCATGTAACTTTTTAAAATCAAATGAATACTAGTATTGTTTTAGGCGGATGTAGTAATTTTCTTCTCAATCCCAATGCTTGAGAAAGCAGAGGTGCTTGAATCAAGTTGGATTAATCCGCAAGAGATATGCAGCCAAAGAGGTGCATCAACAACAGTTGTGTAGGCCCTTTTGGTTTGCTAGTCTTGGCCTCAAGTGACATTCAAGAATTTACTGCAGTCTTCTTCATAATTTTCAAAGACAACAAGAAGTTTAAGGTGCTAATTTGCAGTGACCAAAAAAGGTTTCTCTCTTTCTCTCTTTCTCCATTCGTCCCTTTTAGAATACCTATAGGGTACACGATCTGCTTGCTGCGTGAAGGAACATAAACAATTGCTTTAGTTTTACGTTTACATTTTGTGCTAAAAAGTGGGGTTTTAAGAGTATATTGGGTTAATTTCATGTATGTCACTTACCTTTTCACATTATAACAGTAAAGTCACATAATTATTTATATCATGTAAAAATAACTGAACTTTATTTGCTATAACAATGTGTAAAGTCACAAACCAATATTTTGTGACTTTGAAGTCACTAAATATTATCCACTGTGACAGAAAA
>AWOL01S0001900.1:0-17441 GCA_000715115.1 Nicotiana otophora | reverse complement strand
TGGGTGCCCTTTTGCTAGATTTCAAGGGCCGAGTTCGGGACTCAATCTTCCTCCTCTTGGACTTCAATTTGGGCCACCAAATAATTGTAAAACTTGTATAATTTATCTCCTTTGGTCTTGAGCTTGTCCTCCACAATTAAAAGCTTCTTTATTTGCACTTGAAGTCTAATGGCCATATTTTGCAACTCTTTAGCTTGACATATTGTTAAAGGCTATCTTTGAGATTCCAAAGCTTCATCCTTGTCCTTGAATAGAGTTGAGCTTCCTAGGATGCTATCACAAAAGTCAACCTACGGTCCAACTTCTAAACCTCAAATTGCCAATTTTCGGCAAAACAACACAAATCAACCTATGGACCTTCGAAATTTTGGGCATACGCCCAAGTCTAAAATCACGATAGAAAACTATCAGATTCATCAAAATACCGTTCCAGGGTCATTTTCACAAAAGTCAAAGTTTGGTCAATATTTCTGACTTAAGCTTCTAAATCAAGAACCAAAGGATCTAAATCAACCCGAAATCTTCACGGAACAAAACCAATCAACCCCTCAAGTCATAAAACTTAAATTACATATGTGTAAAGCATCATAAGGGGAAACGGGGTACAACTACACAAAACGACTGGTCGGGTCGTTACATTCTCCCCTTTTTAGAACAAACATTCGTCCTCGAATGTGCATAAAGACATGCCTGAAGTGATGAAAAGATGAGGATAACGACTCTGCATATCGTACTCGGTCTCCCAGGTCGCCTCTTCGACCAGATGACCCCTCCATTGAACCTTCACTGAAACAATTTTCTTTGATCTCAACTTCTGGACCTGTCTGTCCAAGATAGCCACTAGCTCTTCAATATAAGTCAAATCCTTGTCCAATTAGACTAAGCTGAAGTCTAATACATGGGATGGATCACTATAGTACTTCCAAAGCATAGAAACATGGAACACCGGGTGAACCACCAATAGGCTGGGTGGCAATGCAAGCTTGTAGGCCACCTCCCCGACTCTCTCAAGGATCTCAAAAGGACCGATATACTTAGGTCCCAACGTCCCTTCTTCCTGAATCTCATTACACCCTTCATGGGTGACACTCGAAGCAAAACTATCTCTCAAACCATGAACGCAACATCACAAACTCTCCGATCAACATAACTTTTCTGCTTAGACTGAGTTGTACGAAGCCGATCTTGCATCAACTTGACTTTCTCCAAGGCATCTCGAACCAAATTTGTGCCCAACAATATAGCCTCACCCGGCTTAAACCAACCAACTGGAGAACGACACCATCTCCCATACAAGGCCTCATAGTGAGCCATCTGAATACGCGATTGGTAGCTGTTGTTGTAGGAAAACTCTACAAGAGACAAGAACTGATCCCAAGAACATCCGAAATATTTAACATAGGCACAAAGCATATCCTCTAATATCTAAATGGTGCACTCGGACTGCCCGTCCGTCTAGGCGTGAAATGTTGTACTCAACTTAACTCGTGTGCCTAACTCATGCAGCACAGCTCTCCAGAATTGTAATGTAAACCGCGTGCCCCGGTTAGAGATGATGGATACCGGCATGCCATGAAGTTAGACAAACTGCTCTGAAGAATAGGTTCAGTTTCAAATTTCTTCAAAGTTCATGGGAGCCCAACAACGAAGTCCATGGTAATACGCTCTCACTTCCAATCGGGAATCTCATGTCTTTGAAACAAACCACCTGGCCTCTGATGCTCACACTGCACCTGTTGACAATTTAGGCACCGAGCCACATACTCCCCTATATCTTTCTTCATTCTCCTCCACCAGTAGTGCTGCCTCAAATCCTGATACATCTTAGCTGTACCCGGATGAATGGAGTACTATAACTGTGGGCCTCCTACAGGATCAACTCATGCAACCCATCCATATTGGGCACAAATAATTGGCCCTGCATCCGCAACACCCCGTCATCTCTGATAGAAACCTCCTTGGAATCGCCGCGTTGTACCATGTCCTTAAGGACAAGTAAATGGGGGTCGTCATACTGAAGCTCTCTGATGCGATCATATAAAGAAGACCAAGAAAACACACAAGTAAGAACCCCGATGGGCTCCGAGACATTCAATCTCATAAACTAATCTCACAATCTGATTGGACAAGGCCTGAACATCCAAGGCTTGTGGCCTCTCTGCTGCCGGTAGATATCCTAAACTGCCCAAACTCTTCTCCTTTCTACTCAAGGCATCAGCCACCATGTTGGCCTTCGTGAGATGATATAGAATAGTGATATCATAGTCTTTAAGAAACTCTAATCATCTCTGTTACCGCAAGTTAAGATCTTTTTATTTGAACAGATGTTGGAGACTCTGGTGGTCGGTATAGATCTCACATGGGACACCGTATAAATAGTGCCGTGAAATCTTCAATGCATGAATAATAGTTGCCAATTCCAAGTCGTGGACCGGATAATTCTTCTCATGGACCTTCAACTACCTGAAGGGCCTTATGGATCTGATCGGAGTGACTCAACGCAAGCAATAACTCTTAAGGGACTTATGGATCTGATCGGAGTGACTCAAGGTCATTATCCTTCGATTGTCATTATGTAATTGTGTCTGTATCAATTGTCTGAGAGTCAAAAATGATCATAAGAAGACATTAGATTCAAAGGCTATCAAGGAGAGAAGTGATCCCGACAAAGAAAAATAAGAGCCATGAACTATATCAATATGAAACAATGAGGTTCACAAGCTTTAATCTTGAGAAAAGAGTTCCTTTTGAAGTAACGGCATTATGGTTACATTCTTGGTAGATTATGCCAAAAGAAAGGAAGAGTGAGACTTAACATACCTTTGTTGTTTACTTAATGAATCAACGCATACCTTTCTGAAGACTTCAATCTAAATAAAGATAATAAAACTTGTAGTTAATGACACATAAGGACTTACAAACATGTTTCTAAGCTAGTAGGTCACTCATAGAAAATTGGACAGCATTTTCCCTATAAAATTCAACTTCCATCAAACTTAAACCAGCATCAAAACAATATGAAAAACATAAAATATAACATACCCAATCTACTACATCAAGAACCAACCAAAATCTAGCTCAAAACCCTTCTAAAATAGTACACACGCACAAACACCTCAAACATACTTCGACCTCCACTTTGAATTCATAGTTTTTACATGTTTTCTTTTTCATTTCCCTTAATTGATACATGAACAAGTTTAAAAAGAGCAGCCAAAACATAATCATGTTATATTCCATAATTTTCAGCCATCACAAATCATATTTATCACCTCAAAATAGCCCAACAAAACAGTAGCCATATCTTAGGCTATTTCAATGCTATTTTGTAGTATTTTGCTTCAATCAACCTCACCAACACTTGTAAAAGCTTAAGCATAAGCAAGGAAATAATATACATACCTTATACAGTAATTACAACTCGAAATCCAAGCTCTTCTTAGCTCACAACAACCATTAATGTCATCACAACATTCAAAAGCGCTTTCTGCTACCTTTACGGGGTTCTTGATGTTAGATGTACGTGGTTTACCTTAGAAATTATCCTTAAACCTTTGAGAGATCTTAGATAGCCTTTGGAGAGATATGGGGTGTGCTATGGTCGAAAAATGAGAGAGATAATGGCTTCCCTCGTTATTATAACAAAATGATAAGCTTCCACCGCCTAGTTGGGTCTCATAGGAGCTGCCTGTGCAGTCTCACGAAAACACGAATAGCTGTCTATTCTGATATCATATCGATGAACGTCTTAATGTGTTGGAAAATTGAATCGTAGACCCTAAATTTAGTGTAGAGCACCCCGTAAATACAAATACAATGAGAGAAAAGCTTAGTAACATTATACCCAAACCTTCATACATGTGATATGCATGGTTTATTTACTCGTGAACTTGAAAATAGCCTTGATCTTCGAGTTTATGTCGACTAAATCATGACACACTTTAATGTGTCAAAATGTGGGATGTCATAGGGATTCGTTTCCCCCCTACATCTAATTATGTGCACGGGCAGGCTCTCTAGGTAGATTGACCATGAAGTTGACTTAACCAATTGGTTTCCAATTTCAATCAGTTCACACCTTTTCTTTACTGGTGACCTTACTCTTTCTGCCAGAGCCAACAGAAAGAATTATGAAACCATTTGGAGAACTCTCAATGCTTTCAATTCAATCTCTGGACAGAAGGTCAATATGACCAAGTCCAAAGTTAACTTCTCCAAAAATGCTAATCATGCTGACTTAAAACTATTCTCTAACATAATGGGCATTAAAGCCAGTAACAATATTGGCAAGTACATGGGCTTTCCCATCTTTCACAAGAGACCCAAATATAGTATCTTACAGTTCATTATTGACAACATGAATACTAAGTTAGTTGGCTAGAAAATTAGGTTCCTTAACATGGTTGGGCGTACCACTTTGGCCAAGGCTAGCCTTGGTAGTATCCCTAGTCATGTGATGCAGTTCATAAAGCTCCCTAGTAGCACCTCCAATAGGATCAACAAAATTCAGAGGGATTTCATATGGGGTACTACTTTTGAGAAGAGGAAGATGCACATATTCAGGTGGGATGTCATTACCAGATCCAAGCCACTTGGTGGCCTTGGCATCCAAAAAGCAGAGTTGAAGAAAATGGCATGCCAGTCAGGCCTTGCTTGGAGGCTTTTTCACATGCCTGACACCTTGTGGGATAAAACTTTTATTGCTAAACACTGACAACCCCCATCTAGGACTTGGCAGAGCATTCTTGATGGTTGGAGAGTCTGTAATAAAGCTTCCAGATGGGTAGTTAATAAGGGGAATAGAGTTAACTACTAGAAGAAAACCCCCATAGATACCCTTATCAGTGGCCCCAAACTAAATGGGGAGGACTGCATCAAGATATCCTCTCTTTTTAGCAATGGAAAGTGGAACTTGGAGAACCTCTCCTTCCCCATTCCTGAGACACTGGAACACACTATCAATAACACTTTCATCAATGATACCTCTCAAAAAGAGGACAAACTCACATGGAGTCTCACTAGTTGTCACGCCCCAAACCTGGAGAGGCGTGGCCGATACCCGGTACCATATCTGGCCCGAGCGTACCACTCTGTAACTGTTAACTCTGGAGGAGTAACCTTCAACTTAGGCCGACGAGGCCTATCTGCGAGCTGAAAATACCAATCAAGGACGACAAGGCCACCATAAATGTCTACAACCAGCAATACCAAACTAACATGTACACAGGGTTGGCAAAGCCACAATACTGATATACAAAATATACAGGACTCATCTACCAGCCTCTAAAGATAAATGAACTATATCATGGTTGGGACAGTGCCTCAACCTACCCATTAAACCTGTATATATAAAATGGATTCCAAGGTAAATACCTGGTAACTCCGAGGAAGTGGAGTGATAAATGATGAAAAATGCATGTTTCTGAGTATGTTTGCATATAATTTCTTATGTGAATTGCGGGATATTTCATGTTTATAAACATATAATATGCTCATTAGATGTTTATTGTGTGTAGGAATGAATATGGATGGATATTTGCAAGAATTAGATGATTCGATGCAAAAAGAGTAGAGATGCAAGACCTGGGAGCGTGCCACAATTCGTGCATTGCATGAAAGTACGCACGAAATGGCCTAGCGAATGAACAAAAAACATAGTGCAGTATGGAGGTTGGAACTGGACCTGGCACGCGAAAGAACGAAGAAGAAAAAAAGAAATAACTGGGAGCGTGCTAGAAGTCGCACATTGCACCAACTCTAGCAAGCGACTCAGCGTGTCCTTTTCGAATTAGGAGAGATCAAGGACGCCCCACATCAACCCTAATTGATATAAATACATTACAAAACGTCCTTTTGAAGGGAGAGACACTACTCTAGGGTAAGACAACACCCAAGGAGGCAAGAATACGCGAGAATCAAGTAGGAAGGTTCAACCACGAGTTTTTCTCCTTCTTCTTCCTATTTTTCATTGTTGGTTATGATTTTTAGTATTGTAGTTTTACATACTATTATGAATAGCTAATTTATTATCTAGAGTTTTGATGAAACCTCTTGGAGGTTGAATTCTTGTTATGTTTTAATATAATTTAACCTTTGGATTTATGTGCTTGTTCAACTACGTGCTTATTTCAGTTGACTGAATGGCCATCAGTTGACTGTGCCTATTTATATGTGTTGCTTGATAAAAGATATATATTTAGGTGGTTGTTGAACAATATCACTCCTAATGTATATGAGAGATCAATACAACGGGTTTAAAAGCGAGATTAGAGATAATGAAGCTTTGACGTGATCCTAGTGAGCGGTGAAAAAATACGAGCTAGCGTAATTCGAGAGAATATGCCTAGTACATTATTGTAGTTGCTCGAGAGAGAATTACATAATTCGAGTGCTCATGATTAATAGAGAATACTTAGACGAAATTGTAAGAGACGTAGCGGGAAGGATTCCGACAATTGGGAAAATTATAACTCTAGGCCTCCTTAATTTTGTCTCCAATCCTTAGTTTCTTTGGTTGATAAATTTCTACTGCTTTTTGATAATCATTAGTTAATTAGTTTAAGTAACTTAGAAAGCTTTCCCTCTTGGTGATATTGAACAGTTATAGTGAAACCTTAGTTCTCTGTGGGATTCAACTCCGGGCTCTTAGACCGGATTATATTTGCAGCGACCGCTTATCCTTTTTAGGACTAGAGTTGGGCGTTATCAAATTTTGGTGTCGTTGCCAGAGAACTAACGGTGTAGTTGTAGCTGTAAATATTGCTAGTTTCAAGTTTGAACTTTTATTTTATTTTGTTTTTATTTTTGATTTAAGAAACATGACATCTTGGAATTATGGGAGTTTAGGTGTTGGTAATTCTACTTTTTATTTTATACATATTGCGAAGGAAACCACTCGTGGCAGAATTATCAAAATGTTCCTGAGAGCGAGTTATGTGCACTAACTCAATCTTATGTGTGCAATGCGTGTGATAGTGTAGTGTTCAAGATGGTCACTTTCATGGTTATGCTTATATTTATTATCCTCCCCCAATCCCTTACTATGATAGTTCTACTTTTTGTTGTGAAGTTAATAGGAACAAAGAGCCCAGGGATGATGACCTGAAAGAGATCAAGGATATGCTAAGGTTCCTTGTGGAACAAAATAATGACACACAATTACGGATACAAAGGCAAGATGAAACTATTCACAACTTGAAGGCCCAATTGAGTCAAATGGTAGAAGCTTTGAATGTTCAACAACTCAATATGGTGGATAGTAGCCGAAAACAATATGAATTAGAGTCAGCAGTTGACACTCTGGTGGAGGAGGTTAGAGTAGAATACCAACAACCGAGCCAACTAGAATTTGAGGATGCCTACGTTGAAGACGTGATACTAGAGTCAGCAAAGGATAGTAAGGATACAAATTTTGTTGATTCTAGTGTCATTGGTGTTGAGGATGTTGAAAGTCCTGAAGTTTATGTATTTGAGCACATTGGTCCTCACTCCAAGCATTTTTCCACATTATGTTTGGATGATGATATGAAAATAGAGTCATCCGAGCCAACTGAGGAATCAAGGAATGAGGAACAAGGTCCCTACATTCTGGAATTTTTTGTGCCAGAAAGACAGGATTACGTACCTCATCTAGAGGTGAAGAAGTGTAGACTAGTACAGCGTTTGTTTGGGCCAACTACATTTGTTCCACCACCCCTGGAGTATAACCGAAAACTTGAAGCAAAACTTGGGGTTCAATTCATAAGCTCAAGGTGGAGACAGGAAATGGTTCACGTCGTGCCGTGACGTTAAATCAGGTGCTTGTTGAGAGGCAGCCTGATTTTACTGCTTTCTTTTATTTTTAATTTCTTCTTAATTCTTTTATTGTATTATTTTTGTATTGTCATTTTTTATTTTCTAGGAGCATGGGAAGCAAAGCTATTGGAAGGATACCACAGCAAGCCAGATCGTTGGAACTAAGTGTGGGGTACCCACACAAAGGGTCATGCCTGGGAGAAGTCTGAGTACCCCATGAGCTATTAATGCTTCGGCCTTTGGCCTACCAGGGAGTTTCTTTTACCCTCTTGTATTTATGGGTGTGCATTGGGGACAATGCACAATTTTAAGTGTGGGGTGAAGAGACTGTTTGGATGATTTCCTATGCTATTTTAGTTTTATTATTTTATGTGTGTTGAAAAAAAATATAATAAGGTAGAAATAATTCCTCTTGGTTTTTCTTATGGCCACGGTTCTTTTCCAAAGGATGACCTTTTGAACCGGGTAATAGTTTCTTTTGTAGGTAAACTTTTCAAAAAAAAGAAAGTTTTGGACTTTTCCCTACGATGGACTTCCTAGACAATTTTCTTGAGGGTTTAAAGTCTAAACAAAAATATAAAAAAAAAATAAAATCTTTTTTTTTCAACTGATAATGGAATAGGAATAACTTGAGTCTCTATGTTTTTGACATGATTGATATCAGGGCTTAGAGGTGCAGCATTTGCACTGAGTACTTTCTTCTTGGTTCTTGTGACTATATGCCTTGAGAATATGTGTGACTTCCTTTTGATGCTTGGGCTCGTTTATTGACTCTTGTTGTTACTTCCTACTTTTTGGATTATATGATGACTGTTCTAGTTGCTTTAACTTGAGAGCCGGGTCTGAGCCGTCCTGAGTAAGTTATATGCATTGTGTGAGGTGAGATTTTTGTTGTACTCTGTGTCATCCCTTTTTAGTCTAGAACATGCCCCGTGTGTGAGTCGAAGCGAAATGATTAAGTCAGGTGAGTGTAGGAAATGATATAGGCATTTCTTTGATTGACCCTTGAGCCTATTTGCCTACCAGTGATAACGTTCGTAGGCCTTTTGAGCCTATAGACCTTTTTCTTTGGCTCCCACATCACAAGCCAACCCCTATTTTGTTCTTCACCCTTTACCTTCGAAAGCATTTAAGTTGCTGAAAGAGATTGGGTAGCTTTTGAGTGGAACCATAAAAAGTCCAACAAGGTGCATTTGTGGGTAAAAGCCTTACTAGCTGGAAATACCAAATTAAGGAAAGTGTGAAAAAAATACAAAAAGAACAAAAAAAAATGAAAAATGAACGACACCTCACATATCTTTATTCGGGCTAGTGAGTATCTATATTTTGATGTGCTTAATGAAGAAGGGATTAGTTATGTATGGTTTCACGGCAAAACATTGAATTGGTCATCATAAGAATGTTCTTGAAAGTGAATTGTGGTGTATTAAAGTTCTTAGGAGGGTTAGTCACTATTTTCCTATATATATATATCCTACTCGTCCTTTAGCCTACATTACAACCTATAAAGTCCTACTTGATCCTAGATTTTACCAGTTTAAATTAGTCGAGTCTTACATTACGGTCAAACCTATGGTACAAACTTGGGTTGCATATGAGTTTCTTTGCGAGAGTGAGCGAGTTCTTTTATATGAGTCCTTAAATTATACTTGAATTCATATTTGAGTGTGCGGACTAATTACTCTCTTTGCTTTGTTGGTGAGGGCACATGCTTTACGACGGATTGGTAAAGAACTCATATCTTTAGTTGGCACAAGAAGCGAGTCATATAGAGGAATGTAGTGGAGTTAATTTTTGAGGCTAGGATGTTAGAAGAGTAACACAAATATTTTAAATAGTCTTGACATTGGTCTAAAAATGAGGAGAGTATGAAGAGTCCTTATGTCGGGTTCTAATTGTTGATATAAAGCATTGTCATTGGTGTGATGCTTGAGTATGTTTTGAAATATATGTTTTACCTATGTACTTAATTTTAAGTTGCTCGAGGACGAGCAAGAGTTTAAGTGTGGAGTAATGATAAATGATGAAAAATGCATGTTTCTGAGTATGTTTTGTCACGCCCCAAAACCGACGAGAGCGACCGTCGCTCAGTCGAGTAAACCTGGTCGAGCAAGCCTCTTAGATTCTTTCTACCCAATTCACCCATGATCAAGAAAATACATGATTTCATAAATTATATAGCAGGAAGTTCATATGCATAGAGCACGACTTAGAATTGAATTAGTGCGCTCCAAGTAAACAACTTTAACATGGTAATCGGGTAGCATGATATGATAGTCTGTGCCCGCTGAATAATATGAGTAACTCCCTATCTCAAGAGAGTTACGAAGTATTATTTATGTTGCACAGGGTGATCCTTTAGGCTATAAAACTTAGGATCCCCCCTCCCCCTCTTTTATATGTTGTTATTAGATCTAAACAGTTATATCTCTATATTCGTACTAAGATCTGTACTAATCATGTTGTAATGAAATTCTTTGTCCTTAACATTCACTTTTGTTTATTTGATCACTTAGCCTAATTGTAATCCACATAATCTTAAGTTTGGCTGGGACCCACAGTTGTGGACCTCGAAGAGTGCCTAACACCTTATATTTGAGGTAATTTGAGCCCTTACCCGATCTTTGGTGACGTTGACTAGTCAAATAGAGTCATTTGCATAATATGTGCCCTAACACACCTAAAAACCCATCAGGTGGCGACTCTTATCTTTTAATACCTATCCTCCATTTAAAAGAGTTGTCACATATCGAAATCCGCTTTCATGAGAAAACGGGACGCGACAATGGCCTTTAATGTTCATTCAGGAAGACGCTTCCCTAAAGCAAGCACTGTGAGCAGAGTTAACCTTAAACGACTAAGTGTTCCAGTTACACTAGGTGTCACCCTTGTGCATAAGGAATTCGGTTATCCCCGATAAAGAAGGGTTACAGTAAGGCGATTAAGGTTCATTGATGATGTGAAAAGACGCCAAAGATGAAGAGGTAATATATCTATAGGTAGATCGTCGTAGCACTAAATCTTAGTACTCCCCTAAAGGGGGGAATATGGTGTGATGTGGTATTAAGTCGGAGTTAAGTTATTCAGGTAACTATGGAATGGTAAAGGAAGAATGTGGTAAAAAGGAAAAAGGGATGAGGTTGCAATTATTCAGATCCTACAGATATATCGCGACGCCAGAACATTATGCAAGCACGATGCCGGGGAGAGGCACTAAGAGTTCCCGACCAGGATGTTGTTGATAAATAAGTGTGAATGGACACTTGATACATCAGGAGCCAGTGCAAGAAGTATGTTAAGACAAAGGACATATCCCAAGAGAGATTACGTGGAAGATACATATGAGAATGGACCAACGAGTAGTTAGTAGTTGACTCAGAAAGAGCCTAGTTAGGGCTAGACAAAAAGATACAGACAAATCAACATATCATGCAAGATAAATGTAGTGAACTCCAGCATAGTGAATTCAGTCTCCTAGATATGACATCATGATCCTTGAGAAATATTCAGATAGGAGCTGGGGTAGATAAAGGCACCGTATAAGTGTTACAGAAACAAAAAAGAGTGCCACTAGGGAGACAGTTTAAATTTCAGTTTAGAAGCTACCCTATGAGCACAATGGTTCGGAGGCAAGTAACTAAGGATAATTATAGGCGAGTAAGAATATCAAAAATTCCGTCGGGTACACGATGTAATAAGCTCACATCTTTACAAGAGTCAGAGGGCCTCCTCTAAGAAATACAGTGAAATACCAGCTGAGGAAATAAGGAAGAAATCTTCAACCTAAGAACATTGTCATAAAGAGGAAATGATCTTGTAACAACAGTCTCACTACAATATTGTATGCACTCCATAAAAACAAAGTGGCACCTATCATGGCTAATGAATGGGAAGTAAAAACCAAAATTGATATTTGAGATCATATGAGTTACAAGAAATTCCAGTATTCGGGGGCACTAAGATAAGCCAAGCATTCATCCAGCAAGTGGCAAAACGGCCAGGAAAAGTAATTGCTTATGTTTAAAGGCAACTGAGATGGCACGAAAGGAAATCTATGGTGCTAGCAAGTTAATGGAAGATTTCGAGTAGTATAAATCGATATGTCTAGGTCACAAGCTAAAGTATGGTAGAGTGACAAGGTGTTAGGTAGATAGGAGTAAGGATAAGAAAACGTGGATGAGAAGGCGATAAGAATAGGTAAGGCCTCAGGAGTAAGCCCATCAAAACAAAAGAGCTAATAGTTTCTGTAAGTTATAAAAAGCGTACAACCTGAACAACAATTACGAGATTGGAAGAATTCCGATCATAAGTCGTAGTGTGAGAAAGAGGCCTAAAGGGGGGAATGCTCTGGCCTTTGGATTTATTCACAGAACAGTTGCCTAGATGGCAAGGAGAGTAATAAAGTATTTGTAAGAGCTATAGGTTATCAGAATGATAAGCGCATCAGTCAACATTCAAGGACGAATGTTCAAAAGGGTGGAATGATGTTACACCCCATGTTTTAGTATGTAAAAGTACGTCAAAAGTCAATAGATGTAAGCTCAAAAAAGATGAAATCCTTCTACAAGGCTAAGGAAGGTTTATCAAAGTGTTAAGTAAGTTAGGATGAATGAGACTTGTTAATCATAATTTAAATGAGTGTAATGTCATAATATGACTATATATGATGTTTGGACGTAAAATATAAAGTTTGGAAAAAATCGAATTTAACTTACGGAAAAATCGAGTTAAGAATTGCCTTGTAACGAGCCGTTTTGAGACATTACATTTGTAAGCTTTATGATATAATTTTGGGACATAGCTCATAAAACAATGAAGATCTTGGAACCTATTTTGCTATGGTCCAAACCATTTGTTCATACGACATCGGGGTAGAGAAATATGGATTTTTAAAGTAGGGTCGCCAAGTCACGTCGCCGCACATCGGAGAAACTGGCAGGTTTATAGGCCAGGTTGCGAGGCCGTTTTCTCCCAATATATTGATAGATACAGGGAGATATTTATATGGAATTAAAGTCTCATGTGTCTAGTTTCTAACTCTAAAAATTATTTGTCAATATGATATCGGAGTAGAGAGATACAAGTGTCTGAAGTTGCACCGCTCAAGCTACCAAGCAGGTAGCTTACCCACCTGCTTGGAGAATTGAGGCGGTGGGCTTATAAGTGGTTGTATCCCCTTATATCTCGTCAAAATACAGAGAATACTTACCAAAATACTGTCAAGCTCTCCAAGAACTGGTCCAAGAAATTCCCAGAAAGATCAACATCCCTTTCAAGAAATCAAGAAGCGATAACATTAGAACAATTCCTATGACGTAAGTATCATTATACCGGCTCTCTTTTTCTTTGTAGTTTGAGTTTTGGAAGATGTTTCATGGTTAGAAAACACCTAATTTCTATATTTAAGCTTTTAAATATCAAGGAAGGTTGATAAATTTATTTCCTAATTCGATTTATTTCACTCTTAGTGGACTATTTTGTAGTCCACTCGTGTTTGCCTATTGTGCTGTTGATTTATGGAGTTTGGAAGGATAAAAGGGCATGGAGAAATGGCATATGTGGTAGGGTATTGGGCTGGTCGCTCGTCGTTGAAATTTCAAGGTAATTGATAACTTGTTGATTGGGTGTGTTATGGTATATTGGGGGTTTTTTGTTGGATTAAAGGTCCCGAATTGTAGTAGGTTGTTTTTGAGTTGTGGGTTGTATTGTGTTTTTGTCTCGCCTATATTAGGCTTGAGGGAGCAGTAAAATCAGGAGAAATGCTGCTTGTTTTATTTTAGGATCGAGTTCATGTTTGAGATACGTGATATACTAGCGCCATCTAAGTTGTACAAGTATTTCTTTGTTATAGGGTTGGCGCTCTAGTTGTCGTAATCTTTTGTCGAGTTGCATTGACAACTTGAGGTATATTAAGGCTTTTCCTTCTTTCTTTTGGCATGACTCATATGATACAAACAAAACGAGCATAGGGTGCCTATGTTCTTGATTCCCCATGTGCCTTATTATTATATCTTCTGTTCATGGGTCCCAGAAAAATACGTAGTTGATAAAGTTTATCCGAAGGCATATTGATCTTATGTCATTTCGAGAGATCTTATAGACTTACTTCCTATGCATTACATTCAGTTATACATTAGCATTGACCCATGACCAGATGCCGTTATATATGCACATATTATATGTATATGGGATATGGGGAAAGGTTATGGCGTTATATACGCATCACCACCTGATCAGCTGGTATACGTTGATGATTTCGCCCACAGTGGCCGAGATGATATGATAGGATACCCTCAGAGGCTTGATGATATTATGTACGCATATACCTATGCATGGTATGACATTTATTCACATATGCATGACATTATAAATGTATCATGATTCACAGAGCTATTCAGACTTACAGGTTGAGTCTTTTACTCCTTTTCATGCCTTACATACTCGGTACTTTATTTGTACTGATGTCCCTTTTTGCCTGGGGATGCTGCATTTCATGCCTGCAGGTCCCAATAGATAGGTTGAGAGTGCTCCTAGTAGGCTATCAGCTCAGCGGAAGGTGTTGGTACACTCCACTTGCTCCAGAGTTACTTATTTGGTCAGTATGCTTTGGACATGTATTTATTAGTATGGCGGGGCCTTGTCCCGGCCTTTATGACATTTATGTACTCTTAAAGGCTTGTAGACAGATGTCATGTATATGAAAGATTGTATAGCCTTGTCGGCCTATGTTTAGGGTACGAGTGACCATTTTGGTCTTATAGGCCCATATGTCATATGTATAAGTTTGTATTACATGTTGGGTCGTCCTATGTCAACTATTCCCTTTTGTTTTATTCTGGTTATCTTATGATGCCCCTTCTGGCCCGTTTATCCATAGTGGTATGATAAGAAAGATATGTTACGTTGGTACCCGGTTGAGTAAGGCACCGGGTGCCCATCGCGGCCCTGCGGTTTGGGTCGTGACATAATCACTTTGTTTGTTGACTCCAGTTGACCGTTTGCGCTCGGATGATAAGGAGAAGATGTGATCCTCTTTATCTTCAAATCTTTAAGGAACTATGTAACTTTTGCATCGATAAATTGTTGCCCATTGTCGCATGCTATCTCTTTCGGTGTTTCGAACCTGCAAATTATATTTTCCCACAGGAAATCGACCACTTCGCGTTCTCCGATCTTCTGATAAGGACCTGCTTCCACCCATTTAGAAAAATAGTCAGTCAGAATTAAAAGAAACCTTACCTTTCCGGGAGCCGATGGCAGCGGTTCGACGATATCCATCCCCCATTTCATGAACAGTCAGGGGGACAGAACCGAATGTAAGGGTTATGCCGGTTGGTATACTAGTGGCGCATAGCATTGGCACTTATCACATTTTCGTATGGCTCCGTATGAGGTTTTGTATCAGAGGCGGTGGCGGTCTCCGGTGGGTTGGTTTGAGTTGGGTGAGGCTAGGTTATTTGGTACCGACTTGGTTCGGGATGCTTTGGACAAGGTTAAGTTGCTTCAGGATCGGCTCCGCACGGCCCAGTCTAGATAGAAGAGTTATGCCAATCGAAAGGTTCGTGATATTACTTACATGGTGGGGGAGAAGGTACTACTCAGAGTTTCACCTATGAAGGGTGTTATGAGGTTTGGGAAGAAGGGCCAGTTGAGTCCTCGGCACATTGGCCCATTTGAGGTGCTTGAGAGGATTGGAGAGGTGACTTATACGCTTGCATTGCCGCCTAGTCTGACGAGTGTTCATTCAGTGTTTTATATTTCCATGCCCCGGAAGTATGTCAGCGATCCATCTCATGTTTTGAACTTCAGCACGATTTAGTTGGATGCTGATTTGACTTATGATGTGGAGCCAATGGCCATTTTAAATCGGCAGGTTCGAAAGTTGAGGTCAAAGAACATAGCTTTAGTGAAGGTGCAGTGGAGAAGTCACCCAGTCAAGGAGGCTACTTGGGAGACCGAGCGGGCGATGCAGAGCAGATATCCATGCCTATTTGAGGCTCCATGTATACTTCTAGACTCGTTCGTGGACAAATGTTTGTTTAAGAGGGGTAGGATGTAACGACTCGGCCGGTCGTTTTGTGTGTTGTAGCCCCATTCCCCCATTAACTACTTATTCTATGCTCAATTGTTGTTATGTGACTTGCCAGGGTGATTGGTTTGGTTCCGAGGATGTTTTGAAATGGATTGGGACACTTAGTCCCAAGGTTGGAAGCCTAAGTTGAAAGGGTTGACCGGATGTTGACTTATGTGTAAATTTCTTCGGAATAGAATTTTGACGGTTCCAATAGCTCCATAGGGTGATTTTTGACTTATGAGTATGTCCGGATAGTGATTTGGAGGTCTGTTGGTGATTTTGACTTCAAATGGCGAAAGTTGGAAATATTAGAAGTTGGAGAGCTGAGAGGTTTGACCGAGAGTTGACTTTGTAGTTAATTTGATTTCAGAAGTTGGAATAGGTCCATTGTGTCCTTTATGACTTATGTATAAAATTTGGGGTCAATCGGAGTTGATTTGATAGGTTTTGGCAACGATTGTAGAAGTTGGAATTCATTAGTTTTCATTAGGCATGAATTGGGGTGCGATTCATCTTTTTGATGTTGTTTTGATGTGATTTGAGGCCTCGACTAAGTTCCTATCATATTTTAGGACTTGTTGGTATGTTTGGTTTAAGTCTTGGGGGCCTCGGGTGGATTCCATATGATTAACGGATCAAAAGTTGGACTTGAAGCATTGCCGAGATTTTTGGCCTTCTGGTGTGATCGCACCTACGAGGGGATTAGCCGCAGGTGCAACGCCGCCGGTGCAGCGGATGTGGTACAAAAGAGGAGCTGGGGCTGGCCTAGGGTGTGTCGCAGGTGCGAGGGATCCTCCGCATCCGCGAGCCCGCAGATGCGAGCAAGGCTCCGCAGATGCGCATAATGAGGAAATGAAGCTATCTTTGCAGCAGCAGACGGATGGTCGCAGAAGCACTTCCGCAGGTGCGGATCTTGGAGCGCAGGTGCGAACCTTGTGGAATCAAGTGAATTTTAACAGAAGCGGGATTTTTATCACATAAGCGATTCTGCAGGTGCGGAGTTTTGGCCCGCAGGTGCGAAAGCACTAGGCAGAATATAAATTCAAGGGTTGCGAGATTTTTAATCATTTTGGACATTGCAAGCTCGGATTAATGTGATTTTTGAGAGGGGTTTAGAGTGATTTCTTAGGTAAGCCACTTTTGGTCAATTTTGTTCAATAACATTGATTACCCGTTGAATTTCCCACCTAGTTTATGTGTTTTTAAGGAGGAATTTTGAGAGTTTTGGGCTAGGGATTTGAGAGTTAAATTTGGTGATTTGAGTGACGATTTGGCGTCGGAATTTGGTAAATTTTGGTATTATTGGACTTGTGGTTGAATGAGTGTTCGGCTTCTGTAACTTCTGTTGGGTTTCGAGACGTGAGCCCGGGGTTAACTTTTTGACTTTTGATTAAGAACTTAGCATTTTCATATGGAATTGATTCATATAGCTCGTGTTGATTGTATCGAATTGTTTGTGGCTATATTTGAGGCGTTCATAGGCCGATTCGCAAGGCAGGGGCTTATTGGAGTATAGATTTGCACGGTTTGATGTGAGCAACACTTCTAAAATTGGTTCCGAGGGTACGAATCC
>AWOL01S0001899.1:0-14361 GCA_000715115.1 Nicotiana otophora | reverse complement strand
TATATATATATATATATATATATATGTATGTATGTTAAAGCATAGAAGACAATTCTAAATAGGGCAACTTTGAATATATCGTATAACATCATCTGATTAACACGAAATCAACCAACTGAATATCCATAATTTGCCAAATTAATTAATGGCCTACCTAAATAACATATAGACTTGACCAAACCAAACTAAACTCACATGATTAATAGAGATTGCCTCAAAATCAAATCAATAAATATCATGCCAATAAACTGAATTTATGAGTATCTATATCAATGTAGTCTAGCAGTAAGTGAAACATGACTTTATTCCAACAAACAAGTAAATCAAGAGTAAGGGATGATGTAGCTAAACGAGACCCAAATGCCAAAAATGAATATGTTGTGCAATGTTTTACACCTTTGAACAAATCATCTTAGTGAATATGAACACCAATCAAATAGTAAAAAACAAACATCACTAAAATTAGCCAAATATTCTATAAAGGAAAGGAATGGACCTTTAGAGGCTGAAATTTATTAGATATAAGAACTTCTCGCGATGTCGAGTACAAGAACATCTAGCAACAACGATTTGAACAGAACAAAAATTAAAAATAGGGGCCTTCAAACCGAGCAAAACTGATCAGCCACAACCTCAACGACGACCTCGAAAGCGACCTTGACTAACCTCAATCGCTGGAGCTATTTTGGAAAATGTTGTTTTTGTGTGCAAAAGGGCTGCTTTAATAGCATTTTTCAAGTGATTAATTGTTGTAAAAGGGGGATTTTGGGAGCTGCTTTTTTCTGATTTTTGTGGGAGTTTAATGGAGTTTGTTAGATGAAGTTTTGGATGTTTTGGAGGCGGTCCGTTCTCTAGAGAGGATTGGGAATTAGGGGTGGCGGCTAGGGTTTTTATTTTTTTAAGGGAAAGGGTGGTCTGTATGTTTTTGTTCTCTGATGGGATTGTGGAGATGATGTGTTTTTGTAAGAGAAGGAGGTGAATGGGGGACAAGCATGGCGGACAAGGGAAAGTGGAGTGGAAAAAAAGAGTAGGGGGACAAAGAGTGGGGAGCAAGGGAAAGTGGAGTAAGAAGTGAGGTATTGGTGAGATGAGTGGGAAAAAACTCAAGCATGGTAAACAATTAGGTGCTCATAGCATGCCCCTCTTTTCTTAGAAACATGAAAAGTTTTTAGGCAAAGAAAAGATGAGCGATATGACTAATTTTTGGCCATACCATTATTCAAAAGGGAAGAGATAAGAGAAATGAGTATGACCGAGTCCTGGTTATGGACAAACTACATATCCCGGGTTATAAAGAAATTACGCCGCGTGTAGTTCAAGGAAAAGGATGGAATGATGAGTTGGAGAGTCGAATGAGGTTCCGTCGAGGCTCCGGTCTGTAGTCCGGTTATTACATCAAAAATCAAAAAGAAACTAAACAAACCTATCAACTATGCGTTACAAGATTCCTATCTATAAGTATTCTAAAACTTGATCTTGAATCTTGACTGGTTCTTTACGCAGACTCTGATCTGAACCTTGATGCTTGCTAGTTGCAGGTGTTAGTTCATTCTTCTACGACTTCTTCTAATCAAAACGAGAAATGCAATGCTCGTAACTTCAGTCGTCTTGAGCAGTCCATATCCTTTACATCTGCTTCTGCATTGGGATTCACTTCTCTCTTTTTCTTCATTTATTTTGGACTGAGACTTCTTCTTTTGTTCATCACGAACCCTGTGTCTCAAGGTAAAACCTGCTCAAGCACCACAACAAACAAACGAACAAAATTTTTCTTCCCCAATTTTCACTAGGAAAATTTCGTGAGTTATTGTAACAAAATTCTAAACTACTTGTTTATTGAAAGCAATAAAAGATCGGGAATGGTATACCCTGAAAATGTCATGATGATTTTTTTTTTGGGTAGTGTTCTTTTATTGTCCAAAAGAATGTCTCAACTAAGGATTGGTGTACCTTATGTTGGAAAAATATGGCCAAGAAATTGGATACCCTATATTGGCAATGATATCAATGAGTGATGTATCCTACATTTAAGATCAAATCAGCTAGGAAGTAGTGTACCCTATATTGGAGAATACAGCTAGGGATTGGTGTACCCTATACTGGTAAGGAGATCAGGAATTGGTGTACCCTATACTGGTAAGAAAATGTAATCAGGGGATGGTGCCCTGTATTACTGAAAAGGAAATATAACCAGGGTTGGTGCCCTGTATTACTGAAAAGGAAATGTAACTAGGGGTTGACGCCCTGTATTACTGAAAAGAAAATATAATCAGGGGTTGGCGCCCTGTATTACTGAAAAGGAAATGTAACCAGGGGTTAGCGCCCTGTATTACTGAAAAGGAAATGTAACTAGGTATTGGCGCCCTGTATTACTAAAAAGGAAATGTAAACAGGGGTCAACGGCCTGTATTACTGAAAAGGAAATGTAACCAGGGATCGGCGCCCTGTGTTACTGAAAAGGAAATGTAACCAGGGATCGGTGCCCTGTATTACTGAAAAGGAAATGTAACCATGGATCGACGCCCTGTATTACTTAAAAGAAAATGTAACTAGGGGTTGGTGCCCTGTATTACTGAAAAGGAAATGTAACCAGGGGTTAGTGCCCTGTATTACTGAAAAGGAAATGTAACCAGGGGTTGACGCCCTGTATTACTAAAAAGGAAATGTAACCAGGGGTTAGTGCCCTGTATTACTGAAAAGGAAATGTAACCAGGAGTTGGCGCCCTGTATTACTGAAAAGGAAATGTAAACAAGGGTTGGCACCCTGTATTACTAAAATGGAAATGTAACCAGGGGTTGGCGCCATGTAGTACTGAAAAGGAAATGTAACCAGGGGTTGGCGCCCTATAATACTGAAAAAGAAATGTAACCAGGGGTTGGTGCCCTGTATTACTGTAAATGAAATGTAACAAGGGATTGGCGCCCTGTATTACAGAGAGTACTTCTACCCAAAAATATGAGCTGATCCCACTAGGCGAGAAGGTTCTACCTGGGTTAAGCTACGAAAAGCAAGTTTGGGCGAAGAGTACTTCTACCCGGAAATATGAGCTGGATCCGCCCTAGGCAAAACAGTTCTACCTGAGTTAAGCTACGTAAAGCAAGTCTGGGCGAAAAGTACTTCTATCCGGAAATATGAGTTGATCCCACTAGGAAAGAAGGTTCTACCTAGGTTAAGCTACATAAAACTACCTGAGCGAAGAGTACTTCTACTCGGAACTATGAGCTGGATCCCCCTAGGCGAAAAAGGTTCTACCTGGGTTAAGCTACGAAAAATAAGCCTGGGCGAAGAGTACTTCTACCCGGAACTATGAGCTGGATCCTCCTAGGCGAAAAGGTTCTACCTGGGTTAAGTTATGAAAATGAGAAGTATGAACAATAGTGATGCATACTAAAAATAAACAAAAAATTGAGATTTTAGGGAAACTTACCTTTGGTGACATTAGTCCTTTAGGAATCGCCATTCTATACTGCTTTGTTCCTTCTTTGGTGACATTCGTCCTTTAGGAATCGCCATTCTGCACTGCTTTGTTCCTGCTGTAAACAAAGAAAAAATTGTGAGTTTTGAAAGTAGTGGTTGGTTTGTGGCCTTGATGTGTTGGGAAACTTGACTTTGTGCCCATCTTCTTTTGATGATGATTTCAACCTGTCACTAGATGGTTCGTGAATACCACTTGCATTTCTGTCCCCAGAGAGCCTTTGACTTTTCAAACTTTTATATGATGGTTGGTCGCGTGGGACTTAACGTTTTCAACTTTTTTTTGTCTTTGTGGCATTTCACTTTCGACTTCTTTCCTCCAAAACTTTTAATTTCAGAGCATTGGGGAACCTTTGGCTTTTCAAACTTTGCCAAAACGGTTAGCCACTTGGGACTTAACCTATTCAACTTCATTTTGCCTTGTAGGCACTTTCTATTTGATTTCCTCCTTACAATAGTTTTTGATTTCTAAGCATCGGCCGCCATGGCCAGTCGGGATCGACTTGATGCCCCTGTCGAGTCTGGGTGCCTTTTTTGCATATTAGCTTGTATCAAACGAGAGCCCTGTAAATCAGTTTTGTCATCCCTTCAAAGAGTTAGACCGAAAGGGATTCAAAGAACAACAAACAATGGAATGGATAATGAATATAGACAAGAGGTATCCCTTTCGGGGAAAGGAAAGGACTTATCTAAAGTACATGCGGACTTCAATGAACATGACATGCCTTTTGGACTGGATGCTTGATCTGTATAAACCGTTCGACTCTTAGAAATTCATCACAACTTTTGTCTCGAAATCGAAAAACCTTGCCCAGGATGTGTCGATGCCAATGGTTGTGAGGATCCTTTTTCGATCAGTGACACACTTTGTGGGTTTTCACCAGTTGACCTCTCTCTTCTCACCACCGCCTTACAGTGCTCTTTGTGAGTTTTCACTAATAAGACTCTCTCATTTTAGTTTCTCTGCTTACCATCGCCTTACAGTGCCCATGGGGGTTTTCACCTATAAGACCCTCTCAATTTATTTCTCATTTGATTGCATCAGATCCAAGTAACTGTATCCTCCCATTTTGAACCTCTTTGCCGATTGATCCGAAGGACTTGAAAAGGTTTTTGGGTAAAAAGGATTTTGATTGAATTACAACTTTGGAACCTCTAAGGCGAAACCATCGCCGAACCATTGTAACACCTGCCCCAGTTTCAACTTTTGGGGGAATGTGGATTTTTATTTTGGTGTGACTGAATCCCAGAGAGAGGCTGCCTGCGTATCCTTTCGGAATCAAGTCGAACGTAGTTCGATACATGAACTATTTTGATTTTCTTTTATTTTTCTTTTTCTTCTTTTTTCTTCTTCTTTGTATTGTTTTTCTTCTTTGTTTTGTTTTTCTTCTCTCTTTTTTTCTTCCTGTTTCTTTTTTTTTTAAATAACATATTCAAGCTCCAAAGAGGGTAATCAAAGAAAGGTAACCGGCTTAAAAGGGTTAGCAAAGGGTTGATGGTGTTTGGATAGCGAGAATGAAAGCCTTCGCCATCCCAATCAGGGAACATTAATGCTACACATAGGGTTATGTGTGGACCTTTACAATTTGGAGCCTATTTTCCTTTAGTTTCTTCATGAGGTGGGAGGATACGTCTCAGAACGAGTTGTCCTATTTCACAATTCATGGTCCTCACTTTCTTGTTGTAGACACAGGCCATTCTTTGTTGGTACAATTGCCCATGGCAAACTGCGACCAATCATTTTTCATCAATCGGTATCAATTATTCCAATCGGTTCTGGACCTAATCTTTATCCTCAATCTCGGCTTCAACAATGATCCGAAGAGAGGAAATCTCAACTTTGTTCCAATTTTCTATTTATTTTCTTACAAGTCTTGTCTTCAAAACATTCTATTTCTTGATTCATTATTTTGGGGCCTGACAACGTTTTAGGATCTAGGCATGAAATCCGCAAGCATGTCATATCATTAAAATTTGCATTAATAGAACTCAAAAGATAATAAAAAAGTGACAAGATTAAGAAAATAGACTTTCCTCGACAACGAAATATTAATTTCATTTGATTTTTTTAATTTTTTTTTAAATATAGAAGGGTTTACATCAGAAAGTAAGACAATAAAGTAAAACATACCGATTACACCCTGAAAATAATCCGAACAAAGAAAGAACAATAGGACCGGCTACCGAGACTCCCGTCTGACAGGGAACTTTCAGGTTTGGCGACCATTTTTTTTGGCTTTTCTTCTGTCTCGGCAATGGATGCAATAGCCTTCAGTGCCAGATCAAATTCCTCATCTTCACAAATCATTCAGACTACTGGCCCAGTGTTGTGTGCGGGCAAGGGATTGTTTGTCACATCATGAGCCTCCTCGTCCTGAAGAACTATTGCCTTGACTTTGATGAGGTCTTCCACTACTTTTTTGAGAGTCCAACAATCTTCGGTATCATATCCCACCACTCTGGAGTGGTATTCACATCTAGCATCAGTTTGGTGCGAGGGAGACTCGTGGTTTGGCCGGTTCAGGGCCACTGGCTGCAGTAGACCTAGCCTGACTAGCTTTTGGAACAAGCTAGAGTATGATTCACCAACATGGGTGAATTGATTCCTTCTGAGGGGATCTCTTGGGCTAGGATTGTATTGGGGAAGATTTGGTTGGGGATTATATGGAGCTTGGTAGAGACGGGCATTTCTGGGAGGTGGAGCTCGGTTTTGTGTATAATGTTGTGGCCGCGTGTAAGATTGCACGTTCATCACCGAATAAGGAGGCGGTTCCACGACATAAGGAGCATCTTGATGGGGATAATAGTGTTGTGGGAACTCAGGAAGCATATATGATTGGTTGAATGCCCTGCGGGCCCCCTTCGAGCTGGAAGCCATCATGGCTCTCTCTTCTCTCCCGTTTCTATTCATCAAACCCCCGAACTATTCTGAACCCTTAAAAGCAGCTCGACTCAAGATTCGGCCCGTTTTCAAACCATTTTCGACTATCTCCCCAATTTTGATAGCCTCAGCGAATGGTCTACCCATAGCAGACATCATGTTCTGGAAATAATTAGGATCTTGAGCCTCTAGAAAAACAGTGATCAACTCTTGATTGTCCATGGGTGGCTTAACTCTAGCCGCTTGCTCCCTCCACTTGATGACATACTCCCTACAGCTTTCCGTCTGCTTTTTCTTCATATTGGACAGGGAATTGCGATCTGGTGCAATATCAATGTTGTACTGGAATTATTTCACGAAGGCCTGGGACATGTCGTCCCAGACATGCCAGTGAGAGATATCTTGGTCAATGAACCATTTAGAGGCTACCCCCACAAGACTTTCCCCAAAATAAGTCATCAATAATTCTTCTTTTCAACTTGCACCCCTCAGCTGGTTGCAATACCTTTTCAAGTGGCCGATAGGGTCACCGTGTCCATCATACTTCTCAAATTTTGGGGTCTTGAACCCTGGTGGAAAATGGATGTGAGAGAACATGCATAGATCACTGAACGAAATACTTTTGTGACCACCTACTCCTTGTATGTTCTTTATGTTTTGTTTAAGACTTTTCATTTTCCTGGCCATCTCATCTGGCTCAATTGTCTTGGCAGGCTTTTCATTTTCCACTGGTGACTCGTACTGAGGAATCTGATTGTATGGAGCCGAGACCTTGAAAGCCATATTTGGAGAGTTGTATTGGCCATCATAAGCCTCAGGTGGTGGCTCGTTGTTTGGCCTCGTCACAGGAGGTGGTGGCCGGATTGTATGAACCAGTGCTCCAGACATGACGAGAGGGGTGTTCCTTACCGGTGTGAGTGGAGGTCGCATATTAGAGGTACCAGGGGCAGCATGGAGGCTGTAGTTTGGCACATACCCTGGTGGTAGAATGTGATCGTTCACTGTATGGAGCGGTGGTTGAGTAGCCCAGGGTACGGTGGAAGTTCCCTCTGAGGGACCTAGGGTGGAGGCTGACCGGAAACCTAAGCTTGATATACATCGGACAGTTGTTGTCTCAATTTTCTTATTTCCTCCGACTCTTGATCAACTGACGGACCTTGGGGATTGTCACTGACCAACTTGATTTCATCATTGTTATCCATTACTACTGCTCTCTTTGATCTGATGAAGTAACGATGTGTTGCCAGTTTCACCACAAACTAACCACCTTAAGCTTACTATATAAGAGACAACAAATGTGTTAGGGTTAGGCATTTTATAGATATGAATCACACATAATATGCCACGCTCCTAACATTATCACCATATTTATTTTACTCACGCCTTATTTTGATCCCTCATCTTAAAATCGTTGAAAAATATTTTGATCGAACCTTTTGGGGTTGCCTACGTATCATATCACCGCATGAGTCAGATCAATATATAGTTCAGGGAAAGATCAGGAATAAACTAGCTCTTTGTTTTGCCTTTATTGTTTCTACTCATATACAAAACAGACCACGAAAGCTTCTAACAAGGAAAATATTTTGAATTTTGAATTTTTATTTTATTTTTTTAAAATGTTTTTGGAGAAATTTTTGAAAAGAAAACTTCTTTAAGAATAAAGAAAATATTGTTGGATTTTGATTTTTTCAAATATTGTTTTATGTTTTTTTTTTCGGGGAACTTTTGAAAGAAAGACTTCTAAAGAAGAAAGAAAATATTTTTGGCTTTTTGTTTTGGTGATTTTCGAAAGAAAGAAAATATTTTATTGGATTTTGATTTATTTATTTTCTTGAATTTTGGGAGAACGACTTCTAAGACAAATATATATATATATATATATATATATATATATATATATTATTTTTTGAATTTTGGATTTTACGTCTCAAAGAAAGACTTCTAAAGAAGGAAGTAAAAGAAAAAATATTATTTTTTTGGATTTTTGATAATTGGGGGCCGGAACCAATTAGGTTTGCCTACGTATCTCACATCCAGTGAGAATCAGAGCCGCGTAGTTCGGTAAAACTCACTATTTCTCTTTTTGATTTTTATGAAAAATTAATCTTTACACCACACGCTAGACTACTACAAAATCTTAGTAAAAAATATTATTTGTACCAAACTAGGAGAATGATTTTTTTTTTTAATAATTCCACTCAACTAATTTTCTAAAGCTGGGTAACAATGCAATCAAGCCTTCCAAATGATGTAGCAAGTAGCGCAAAATTGAAAATGATGGTCTCAAAAAGGATACTTGTCTTATACGGACCCGACCCTATGCCGAGTTTCGCTAAGTCAAATGCACATGATATAACAAAACGATCATACTAGGATAACCAGACATGTGGTTGTTCTTCTAGGTTTTAAAACTCCTAGGGGATGAGGTGTATCTAGACTGGGCATAAAATGAGCGAACAATTCGAGTTGGGAAGGGGTAGCGTACTGGGAGCATGTCACGACCCAACATCTCACCACAGGCATCGTGATGGCACCTAGTCTCTAAGACCAGGTAAGCCAATTTCTATTATATTTTGAATCCATTCTTTTTAAAAAATATCTAACAGCAGAAATAATTACAATATACAACCTCCCAAGACTGGTAGTACTGAATCACGAACTCTAACTGAATACATGAAATAATCACGAGGACAGAATATACAATATTGTTTGATTATAATTAATAGTACAATGAAATGAAAAGACTCCGAGGGACTGTGACGACCAAGCTGCTCTACCTTGAGTCCTTACGATCCCGCTTTAACTCTTCTCAAATCTGATGTCTCCAATACCTGGCTCTGCACAAAAATGTGCAGAAGTGTAGTATGAGTACACCACGGTCGGTACCCAGCAAGTATCAAGACTAACCTCAATGGAGTAGAGACGAGGTACAGTCAAGAAACTCACTAGTCTAATAACTTGTGCAATATAATATACAAAACAATAGGAAACAAATAATAATAAGGGCAGGATAAAACAACCAGTGATATGCACAACAGACAACAAGAATACCATTAATATAGCTCAATAATTAATAAAAACAATTACACCCAATTAAATCAAGTCCTTCAAATAAATGGCTTTCACATATAATTCTTCCAGATAACTCTCTTTCAAATATAATTTTCTCAAATAAATATCTTTCAAATACAATTCTTTATTTTTTTTAAATATAATTCTTTCTATAAATCTTTTCAAATATAATTTCATCAAATAAATATCTTTCAAATACAATTATTTCATGATAAAAACCTTTCAAATATAAACTTTTCAAATAATTAGCCTTCAAACATAGTTCTTTCAAGATAAATACTTTTCTAGTATAACCCCTTTCAAATAAATATCCTTCAAATATAGTTCCTTCAAGATAAATACTTTTCAAATATAAACTTTTCAAATAATATCCTTTGAGTATAAGTCACCCTGTGACACTTAAGCATGGAAGATTAGCAGCTCCAAACACAGATATAACCACAGGGGAATCTACCGGGATACCGTCCCGTAGTCCCGAATTAATTATGCAGTACGAGGGGGATCTCCCGAAATACGTCCGTAGTCCCAAAATAAATATGCAGTGCTGGGGGATCTCCCGGAATACCTCCGTAATCTCAAAATAAATATGCAAGACAGGGGGATCTCCCGGAATACGTCCGTAGTCCCAATTTCAATATGCAAGACAGGGGGATCTACCGGAATACGTCCGTAGTCCCAATTTAAATATGCAATGCTGGGGAATCTCCCGGAATACGTTCGTAGTCCCAATTTAAATATGCAAGACAGAGGAATTTTCCGGAATACGTCCGTAGTCCCAATTTAAATATGCAGTGCTGGGGGATCTCCCGGAATACGTCCGTAGTCCCAATTTAAATATGCAGCACAAACAACAGAGATAACAACTATAACACGACAGAAACCTCGTACATCACCACAGCAAGTACAAAAGCAACAATGACAGAGATGCAAAAAGGCGAACAAATCAACTCCAGAACTTAAATCACAGGAACGGTAGAACTCATTCACAAGGAATAACCACAATAAAAAATGCTAGACACAAGGAGAACATCTTAACAAGGGAAAACAAAACAAAATGTAGCAACGATTTCACAATATTCAAGTCAACAATAAGAAGACAACACGAGTCAAATAATTTCAAATAATGGCAAGTCAACTAGGATATAGGTTATCTAAACTGCTTTTGAGGTTGAGAAATTACGAGGAATATTCAACAATACAAGTAAGTATTTAGGCACGACAGTTAGTTGATTAAATATATACCAATAATTACCCAATTTACCACACAATATGCTCAGGACGTTAACTCAATAAACTTTATACATATAAGCCAAGTACGTACTCGTTACCTCGCGTAAATGGTTTTTAATTATACAAATTGCACATAAGACTCAATGCCTAAGGGGTAATTCCCCCACTCGAGGTTAAGCAAGACACTTACCTTTTTGAAATTAGGACGATATTCTAAAATAGCCTTCTTTCTTGAATTGACCTCCGTACAACTCAAATCTATCCAAATTAATTGTTTAACTTCATTAAAATTCATCGAAAACAATTTCGGATAATAATGCGTCAACTTAAAATTTTATTTCAAAAAGTCAACAAAAGTCAACGCGAGGCCCGACCCTAGGAACCCGACAAAATTTTCATGAAATCCAAACACCCATTCCGATACGAGTTCAACCATACAAATTTTATCGAATTCCAATAACAACTCGATCTCCAAATCTTAAATTTTTCGTTTTCAAATCCCTAAGTTCAAACCCCTGATTTACACCTCAAAAATATGTAATCTATCGGATTATTCGATGATAATTCAATATTATGGAGTAGAAATGATCACAAGGGACTTACCTTAAGTTTTCCCGTGAAAACCTTGCTCAAAAATTGCCCAAACCAAGCTTGAAATGCCCAAAAATGGCAAATGCTTGGAACCCCTCTGTTTTTGTATTGCTCCGGGGTTTTCGCATCCGTGGTGATTTCTTCGCATCTGCGGTAAAGTTTTTGAAACTGCGGCTTTCGCATCCGCGGTCTTCGCATCCGCGGCCAATGTTTCGCACTCGCGGCCTTCGCATCCGCGGCCAATTTTTCGCACCCGCGGCAAATTTTCCGCACACGCGGTGCCTGGCCAGACCATGAATTTTCCGCTTCCGCGACTCATTTCTCGTATCCGCGAGCTCGCACCTGCGGCCCTTTTTCGCGCAGGTGCGATCTCACCAGCAGCCCAGCTACTTCAGCTCCTCCTCCAAATCCAAATTCGATCCGTTAAACATCCGAAACTTACCCGAGCCCCTCGGAACCCTGTGCGAACATACCAACAAGTTCCATAACATAACACGGACCTACTCGAGGCCTAAAATCATATCAAACAACATCCAAATAACGAATCGCACCTCAAATCAAAATTTATGAACTTTGAACTTTCAAATTCTATATCTTGTGCCGAAACATATCAAATCAATCCGGAATGACTTCAAATTTAGCACACGAGTCATAAATGACATAACGAAGCTATTCAAATTTTCAGAATAATATTTCGACCCAGATATCAAAAAGTCAACCCCCCGTCAAAATTTCCAAAAATTCAAGTTTCGGCATTTTAATCTTAATTCCACTACAGACCTCCAAATATTTTTCATGACACGCTCCTAAGTCCAAAATCACCATACGGAGCTATTGACATCATCAAATGTTTATTCCGGACTCATTTTCTCAAAAGTCAATTCTCCGGTCAACTCTTTCCATTTAAGCTTCAAATTAAGGATTGTTCGTTTAATTAAATTCTGAATCTTTAGTAAATCAAACTCGACCACACCCGCAGGTCATAATACATATTGCGAAGCTGCCCGGGACCTTAAGTCATTGAACGGGGCGTAAATTCTTAAAACGACAAGTCGGGTCGTTACATTCTCCACCTCTTAAACAAACGTTCGTCCTCGAACGTGCTAAGAATCTTTCTGAGGACTTTAAATTACTGAGTATATTCTTGCACACATACTTGTGGGTGATTATATATTCCCGCAATTTAACACGGGTCAGACAACACCATCTCAATTGAGATTATTTCTTTTCTCCATTCTTATAAGCTTTAGAGCAAACATCCCTAACTCTCCATTCATTTCCAAAATACCTAATTTTCACTTCGACGCACGGTATTAGTCTCAACTGGCAATAGCAACTCATTCCTATGCACATATCAACTTTTCTGGGGTATTTCATTCTTCCGCGCTTAGCATCATTCACCCTCAAACACACAACATAACTTATCTCTTCTTTCGCACATCTCAATCCCCCAATTTTTTTTTCTTACTCCCAATTGTTTTTTTTAAAATAAATTTCGGCAGAGTCTCCCCTATAATTGGGCCTATCCACCTGCCAGAGTAATACATAAACAACTCCTAACGACATATCCACAACCTAACAAAATACCACAGGGTATATATCAATAACATTAATCTCGGCATCACAAGCACTGCATTACCTTAATGATATCAGGACATGAAGCACATCATATGTATGTTCATCACCACATCTCTGGTCTTAAAAACTGTTCATAATTAGTTCCAGCATCATCAATTAATCTCATATTAACCACCACTTCATTTCGAATTTTCACAATACTGACAACAGAATGTGAGGCATGAAGACCTCATGATTACTTACTCGGATTAATGATTCACATTTAACGCCACCTGGGAACTCATCTCATAGGCTAAAACTCAACATTTACATTACAAAAATGGTTGAATATAAACAGAAAACAAAATACAAGAATTATCAAATAAGCCTAACAGGCATGACTCCCTATTAATATTATTGTACAAATTAATTTCACAAAGGGATAATTTTAAACTCATAAATATTTCACCACAAGTACCTCGTCCTTACATAACTTCCATCACAGCTTGCAGCCCGGTTTAAATATTTCACATCATGTAAAAATGCGAGGATCTCGTCCTCAAATCCGTATCACAATTATATTGCACATTATGCCAACTGAAATTTTCAATTTCCTTTATTTCTTCTTTTCAATACATTTCATAAACAATTTTCACAACATATAATGAACCTTCATACCGGTAGGGCGTATAATTTATAAAAATTAGAACCAATTATTTTGAAACACATTAAACCCACTGTAATAAATAATAAAAATTATTTTTGGACTTATAGCCCTCAATGGTGTACATAAATAAAATAACAGACATAGACTCACATCTTTAAATCTCCCAACATGGATAAACATATAAGTGGGTTACAAATTTACGAAACTCACCATAAGTGGAGCATAATAGGAGGACTCACTTCATTATTCAGAACCAAATCAAATTAAGGAAAATATCCTTTTATAATAAAAATCAGGATCGTACCTTGCAACGACACCATCTGGTGTATTGGCCCCAGCCAAATCATAGTGATTATATTAGTGGGTAGGGTCTCCACCTCTTAGGCGCCCACTACCCGCCTGTCCTCCACCTCTAGTTGGTTGTGCACGTGGAGTATCAACTGGAATAAAGCTTGTAGCTGGAGTGTTCTGATGAAATCCACCCCTCCCAAGTTTGGGACAATCTCTCCTGATATGCCTAGTATCACCACACTCATAACAACCCCTCTGAGGTCGCGGCTACTCGTACTGAGTTTGTGCCAGATAACTAGAATAACCACTGTAAGAATCTCGTGTCGATGCTGTACTATAAGTTGGAGCACCCCGAGTAATCTGATGTGCGGACTGAGCTGACGGACTGCTCGAGCCTCCGCTATGATGGGTTATAGCTTAAGAGTAAAATCCATTGAACCCTCTAGATCTTCCAGACCTTTTGGCCTCCTTAGACTCCCTTTCCTCACCTAAAACACCCTCAATCTTCCTTGCAATCTCCACTACTAAATAAAATAGAGTATCAGTTTGCAATTCTCGAGCCATGCATATTTTAATATCATAATCGAGCCCCTC
>AWOL01S0001898.1:252041-274295 GCA_000715115.1 Nicotiana otophora | reverse complement strand
GTCAATATTCGGTCAACTATTTCAGAGTTAGCTTGGAAGAATGAATTTTCATGTTGGAAGCTTAAGTTGAAATAGTTGACCGAATATTGACTCATGTGTAACGACCCCGGAGAAATTTTGCTAATTAAATTAAGGTTTTGCGGTGCCGAGGTAGATCGGCTCGGACTTTTTGGGTTGAACAATGCACCGATGTGTAAAAGAAAAATTTTGCCGGAAAAAGGTTTCATTTATGCGACCACTATGCGGTCGCAGAGTGGATCAGGAGAGGGGCAAGTGTAGAGGAAAATTCGCAGCGTATTATGCGGCCGCAGATCAGTTATGCGGTGCATTATGCGACCGCAAAATAGGTCTGTGGACCGCATACTAAGGCAGCCTTGCCCAGTTCCGGAGGCCACATTTCGCGGCCATTTTGCGAGCCGCAGAAGCGTTATGCGGTCACATATGCGACCGCATAGTGTGTTTCAAAGCTTAATTTTTCTAGTTTTATAAACCCGACCCCATTTTTATAAAATACGATTGGGGGTCATTTTGAAGGGTTTCATCTGATATTTTAGAGAGAAGTGAGAGAATTTTAGAGAGAAAGTGAAGACTTAGTCATTTATCCATCAATTCTTGTTCAAGGTTTGAAGATTTCACAAGGATCTTGCTAGGGTTTCAAAGAGGTAATAATTTCTTTCCCCAATTCTTCAATTTCGGGTTTGGAGTAAAGATGGGTGATTAATAGTATAATTCATGGGTGCAAAACTATTATGTATACATACCAATAAGGTTGTGAAAGATTGTTAAGTTCAAATAGGTAAAGACTGGGTTGAAAATGGTAGAAATATTCATAGACTTTAATTGAATATTTAAGGGTCGAGTTGATGTCGGAATTTGGTAAAATTTGTATGGTTGGACTCGTGGTTGGATGGGCGTTCATATTTTGTAACTTTTGTCAGGTTCTGAGATGTGGACTCCATGAGCGATTTTGGAGTTATTTTTGGATTATATTAGAAAAACAAATTCGTATCTCCTTATGGAATTAATTACAATAATTGGTATTGACTGAATCGAATTAATTGTAGCTAGATACGAGAATTTCGGAGATCAACTCTCGTGGCAAGGGTATAACGGAATAAAGAATTACGCGGCTTGAGGTAAGTAACAGTTTTAAATCTGGTACTGAGGGTATGAAACCCCGGATTTTGGTATCATGTAATTATTTTGGAGGTGACGCACATGCTAGGTGACGGGCGTGTGGGCGTGCACCGAAGGGATTGTGACTTGGTCCGTCCCGAAAAACAGTAAAGTTGAATAATTTGTTGTTAGCTATATGCTCTCTATGTGTTGATAAAATTTGACTGTAAATCATGTTACAAAGCATGGTGATAGTACTGTTGGGACCCACAGAGGTTGCGTACTTGTTGAATTGCTTGCTAAATGCTATATGTACTCAGTCTCAGTTGTTTTACTTGCACATTTTATCTCAGTCTCTGTTATTATTATTGATACAACATATAATTGTTGTTTGGGCTAATTTCATGATTATTGAGAGCCCAAGAGACTAGAGAGATTTATGATTGACTGAGGCCGAGGGCCTGATTGTGAGATATTAATACTATAGCACGTGAGTTGGCCGTGCATCACGTGAGTTGGCCGTGCAACACGTGAGTTGGCCGTGCAGATCCTTATATTATACTATAGCACGTGAGTTGGCAGTGTAGCACGTGAGTTGGCCGTGCGGATCCTTATATTATACTATAGAATGTGAGTTGGCCGTGCGGATCCAGATATTTATATTATGGCACGTGAGTTGTCCTTGCAGCACGTGAGTTATCCGTGCAGATTATAGCGCTTGGGCTGTAGGAGCCCCTCTGGAGTCTGTACACCCCCAGTGAGCACGGGTACCCATTGAGTGTGAGTGATGAGGTTTGGGAGCCCAACGAGTGATTAGGGCTGGGAGCCGAGTGAGTGATTGTTGTCCTGAAAGGTTGTACTTGATTTCCATTTGTTATTGCACCTAGTTGCCATCTGTCATTGTTGTGAAATCTCTGAAAGATTTTATATACGGATTACATGAACATGATATGTATAAAAATTTATTTGATATTAAACTGCCAGATTTGAAAGCATGTCTATTCTTTGTTGGAATTACTGAAAACGAATTAAAAATTGTATAGCTCGTCACTATCTTCAGTTCCTTATTTATTATTGTTACTTACTGAGTTGGTTGTACTCATACTACACCCTGCACTTCGTGTGCAGTGATCCCGGATACAGTAGGTGTTGATCCTTTCACACAGTCAATTTTCCGGAGATTCAGAGGTAGTTGCCATATTTCGCAGACCCTGTCTCTCCTTCCCTATCCTTTTGTGTATTGCACTCAGTTTATTATAGACCGTATTCTCTAGACTTGTAATATATAGATGCTTATGTACTCAGTGACACCAGGTTTTAGGAGTAGTTGTATCGGTATTTGTAGGATTTGTGGATTTTATTTAAAAATTATGTTTTCAAACTTACAAGAAATTGTGGTTTACTGAGATTTTCGGCTTGCCTAGTTTTGAGATAGGCGCCATCACGACAGGTTGGAATTTGGGTCTTGACACCAACAGTTGAAGCATAAGAAACTTTCTTCATGTCTTCCTTCTCATCATCACTGGTAGGACACTGCTTCGTTCTCAATTAGAAGTGCATAGCTAAAGGTGTACTGATAACCTTAACTTTATCCATGTTGAACCTGCAAAGTACTTTCTGAATGTACTTCTCTTGTGATAACCACAACTTCTTGGCCTCACTGTCACGAATAATCTGAATGCCAAGAATCTTCTTTGTTGATCCCAAGTCTTTCATAGCAAAAAACTTATTAAACTCTTGCTTTAACTGCTGAATCCTGCAAGCATTATGACCAACAACAAGCATGTCATCAACATAAAATAATAAGATAATAAACTCATCATCAGAGAATTTTTGCACAAAAACACAATGCTCTAAAGAAGTCTTCTTGAAGCCCTACTGACTCATAAAAGAACCAAACTTCCTGTACTACCGCCTGAGATCTTATTTCAAACCATACAAGCTCTTCTTCAACTTGCAAACAAAATTCTATTTTCCCTTAACTTCAAAACCTTCTAGCTGCTCCATATAAATATTTTCATCTAAGTCACCATAGAGAAAAGCAATTTTAACATTTATTTGCTCAACCTCTAAATCTAGACTTGCAGCCAAGCCTAGAACAACCCGAATGGATGACATCTTCACAACTGGAGAAAAGATTTCATCAAAATCAACTCTTTTTTTTCTGATTAAAGCCGTGACAACCAATATAGCCTTGTACCGTGGAACTGGGTTACCATCTTCATATTTCACCCTGAAAACTCACATGTGTTTCAAAGCTTTTCTGTCTCTAGGAAGCTTAACCAGATCAAATGTATGATTATCATGCAAGGATTTCATCTCCTCCTTCATAGCATCAAACCACTTTTCTTTTTTATCACTATCCATGGCCTCTTTAAAACTGTCAGGTTCTGCCCCATCAGTTAAGAGTACATACTCAGTAAGAGGATAACGAGATGAAGGTACTTTCTCTCTAGTAGATCTTCTGAGAGAACTTTATGGTGCATCAATAATAGTTGGTTACTGGTCAACCCCATCATCTTGCACTGAAGCATCAACAACATTATGCTGATCATTCTGAATATGATCACCATCTTCATTATCAACTTGATTATCATCAGTTTGAAGATTTTCTTCAGGTGGAATATCACAGGAACTGGATCAGCATCAACTAAGCTCTCACTGCTTTGAGAATCAACCTTCTCAGCTTTGTCAAAATCTTCAATTGTTTGGTCTTCAAAGAACACAATATCATGGCTTCTAACAAGTTTCTTTTTTAACTGGATCATAAAAACGATATCCAAATTCATCTTGACCATAACCGATGAAGATGCACTGCCTAATTTTAACATCCAGCTTTGACCTCTTATCCTTAGGAACATGTACAAAGGCCTTACATTCGAAGACTCTCAAGTGATCATAAGAAACATTCTTACCAAACCAAAATGTGTCATGGACATCACCATCCAAAGCAACAGTAGGAGACAAATTGATAACATAAGCAGCATTATTAAGTGCTTCTGCCCAAAAGGAGTCTGGCAGCTTAGCATCTGAAAGCAAGCATCTAACTCTCTCAACTAAAGTTCCATTCACCCTCTCTACTAAACCATTTAACTGAGGAGTCTTTGGAGGAGTTTTTTGATGTCGAATAACCTACAATCTGCAATAATTATCAAACGGGCCAATATACTAACCATCATTGTCTGAGAAGATGCATTTTAATTTCTTCCTTGTCTGCCTCTCAACCAAGGCGTGAAAAGTTTTGAACACATTAAGTACTTGATCCTTGAACTTTAAAGGAAATACCAAAGTTTGCAATAATGATCATTAATAAAAGTCACAAAGTAAAGTGAACCACCATGAGACCTTACTTTAAAAGGGCCACATAAATCAGTAAAGTGAACTACCATGAGACCTTACTTTAAAAGGGCCACATAAATCAGAATGTATCAATTCTAGCAAATCAAGCTTTCTTGAAGGCGGATGACTCTGAAAAGAAACTTTTTTCTGTTTCCCGGCTAAGCAATGAACACATCTCTGTAACTTTGCTTGTTTAACTCCAGAAAGCAAATTCTTCTTATTCAAACTATCAATTTCCTTCTCACTCATATGACTCAGCCTTCTATGCTATAACTCTACTGAAGTATCATTCTCCACCAAATTAATTGAGTCAATAGAAATGGAGCCATGCATTTTATACAAGTGAGATACCTTGATACCTCGAGCCACAACCATTGAACCTCTAGTAAGCTTCCACTGGCCACCACTAAGGATATTATAATAACTATCATCATCAAGCTTTTCTGTAGAGAATAGATTCAGGCGGACATCTGGAGCATGCTTGACAGTGTTAAGAACTAACCTGGAGCCACTGTTAGTTTTCAAAAAAACAATACCAATGTCAAATACATCAACCTCACCATCATTGCTCATTTTTAACTTTCCAAAGTTACCCGAAGTATAAGAAGAAAAATATTCTTTCTTTGGCGTGACATGAGAAGTGGCACCTGAATCGACAAACCATCTAGTTTCATCATGAACAAGATTAATGACATCTTCATCGTGTGCAAAAAAAAGATCATCATCAAAAATAGTAGCAACACGATTTTCATTGTCGCCATCTTTCTTTTTTTGTCTCATTTCTCTCTTAAGCTTGAAAACGAACTTCTTAATGTGCCACTTCTTGTTACAATGATCACATGTAACATTCATGTACCTGGACCTCGACTTGCTTCTACTTTTGCCTTTATCATTCCGACATTTGAAGTTACTTCTCCCCATTTCTTTAGTAACCAAAATATCGGAGTATGAAGCTGAAGAAGACGAAGCTTGAGATCTCTCATCATCTTTTCATTTAAGACACCACTCTTAGTATATTCCATAGTTACAACACCACTGAGAGCAGAATTATTCAAAAAAACCCGAAGAATTTCCCAAGAGTTAGGAAAAGTATTCAACAACCAAAGTCCCCGTATTTCTTCATCAAATATTACACCCATTCCTGATAGCTGGTCTAGGACACCCTAAAAATTATTTATATGATCAGTAATAGGACTGCCCTCTTTGTATCGAATATTCATCAATTGTTTCAGCATGAACAACTTATTATTGCTAGTCTTCGAAGCATAAAGTATCTCGAGCTTTTTCCACAAACCTCTAGCATGTGTATCATTCACAATATGATTTAGAACATTATCTTCAACCCATTGTCTAATATAACCACAAACCTGTAAATGATCAAATTCCCAATCCGCATAAGACATAGATTTAGGTTTACTAGAAGCAAACACAGGCAGATACATTTTCTTGACAAATAGAAGATCTTTTATCTCGCCTTTCCAAATATGATAATTACTGTCATTTAAACTCACCATCTTACTTATATTTGCCTCCAGTATTCAAATAGACAATCAACACAATTAGTATAATCACAAGCTTTGATACCACTTTGTTGGGAAGAAACGAGCAATACCAAATTGCACGACTAGGCAAATAGCGAAAACAAGCCAAGGCTAAATATATCCAATCTACTTGAACCAAGAGAAGACAATAAATTAGCACAAATAGTGATATGGGCAGCAACTATACTACAATAAAACGAAAAAATAACAAGGAAAAAGTAATCAAGATAGGAGACACCAAATTTACTTGAAAAAACTCCTTCAATGTGAAGAGGTAAAAAACCACAGGACCTTAGCCCACAAAAACTCCATTAATAATCAATAATATTCTCCAAATGACTACAATATCAACACCAAATACGGAGCAACAATGCGTAAAAGATAACACCAAAACTAGTAAACAAAGGAGAGAAATCACCCCCAAATATGAGCTATTGTTCGTGCTCGAAAACTGGAGCTACAGATCAAAAAATCCAATCTTCACCGTTGAAATCAAAGAATAGGATGTTGAAAATACCCAATTCAAAGTTTAGCACGATCCAACGGTTAACGGACCAAAAACTATAGTTTGAAGCAGACAGCTGTAGCTAATTTTCACTGGTGCGAAAATCACTTCTCTCTCACTTTTTCTATCTATATGGCTGCTGTAAAATAACTCTTATATTTTTGAAATAAGACCTAAGTTGGTCATATATATAGTGGGCTTTAGGGCAAAGCGGGCTAGGTCTAAAAGGTATTTTATTTATTCACATAAGAAGGAAAAAAGTCCAAAACCCCAACACAATTGTGGTGTTATGTATCAGACCAGTCAAGAACATAATCGGGGGAAGAGATTTATCAAAAGGTACACCTTTACAAAGGCTTTTAATTTACTTGTGACTAGAGGTGGCAAATAGGATGTATTTGGGTTGGTCAAGATGGACTGACTCATTAAATGGGTCATTGTCCAATCCTGCTCAAAATTCACTTGGGTTAAGATGAGTTGAGTTATGATGGGCTAAGCAATGGGTTGTAACCCAACAACCCAAATTGACCCAAATCTTTGCAATGTTCTCCTTATTTAAACAAGTATATACAAAAATTATCTTATATTTTGGAATAAATTGTTACGACCCGAAATTTCCACCTTCGGACCATGATGACACCTAACATTTCACTTGCTAGGCAAGTCAACGTTTGAATAATATTATCCATTTTTAAAATAATTTTTAAATTTATTACTAACAAAGAACAATTGCGGAAGTAAATTCTGAAATATAGTGAATAATCCATAAAACTAACGTTGTCTAAATACCATCCCAGAAATGATGTCACAAGTGCACGAGTTTCTAGAATAAATACAAATAAAGGTTTGAATAAAATAAAGTTATCTGAAAACAAACACACAACTAAAGTAAAATAGACAGGGACTTCAGAACTACGGACGCTGTGCAGTTATACCTCAAGTCTCCTCCGAATAGCTGAAATCTGAGCAAGTCTATGGTACGTCGCTGGGACCAACTCCAAAATCTGCACAAGAAGTGCAGAGTGTAGTATCAGTACAACCGACCCCATGTATTAGTAAGTGCTGAGCCTAACCTCGACCAAGTAGTGACGAGGCTAAGGCGGGTCACTTACATTAACCTGCACGCAATATTAGTAAAGTAACAATAATAGAAATAAATCAGATAACTCATTTTTAATAGTTGAAGCCAACCCAGCAGTAATAATCAATTATTATTTCAATCAATTTCTGTTGCAGCGTGCAACCCATTTCCACAATATAGTTATTTTCCAACCTCTCATATAATTATTTAATCAAGTATATATATAGACTTTTTAATAAGTCTGTTGCGGCGTGCAACCCGATCCTTCAATATATTCATTTCAATCAATTATGTTGCGACGTGCAACCCATTCCTCCAATATATCCATTTCAATCAATTCTATTGCGGAGTGCAACCCGATCCTTCAATATATTCATTTCAATCAATTATGTTGCGACGTGCAACCCATTCCTCCAATATATCCATTTCAATCAATTCTATTGCGGAGTGCAACCCGATCCTTCAATATATTCATTTCAATCAATTATGTTGCGACGTGCAACCCATTCCTCCAATATATCCATTTCAATCAATTCTATTGCGGAGTGCAACCCGATCCTCCAATATATTCATTTCAATCAATTCTGTTGCGGCGTGTAACCCGATCCTCCAATATATTCATTACCAATTCTCATAGAAGAAATTACCCCAATAAATACAATAATTAATATAAAATTATAAGACAACAAGCACACAATAATTATGATTTAATTATGAAACAAACAATGACAAATAACAATTTAATATGGAAATCAGGGAGGAAATAAGCAGTTTAATATTTAATATGCTAAATGTCAAGTAGAAATTAATGCACATAATTCAAATAAGCATGTAGTAGTTATTACAGAAATTCAAGAATTAATATTTGACAAGGAATTATGAGTGAAACAATTAATATAATAATTCATTCATAATTCATTCGTCACCTCGCCTATACGTCGTTCACATGCAATTCACATAACAAATAATTTAAGGGTTCTATTCCCTCAAATCAAGGTTAACCACGACACTTACCTCGCTTTGCAAATTCCAATCAATTACTCGACCACAGCTTTTCCTTTTAAATTTATCTCCAAAAGCTTCAAATCTATTCACAAACAATTCAATATACTCAATACGAATCATAGGAATTAATTCCATATGAATTTACAAATTTTCCGAATAAAAATCCGAAATTTATTAAAATATTCGACAGTGGGACCCATGTCTCAAATCCCTAAAAAAATCACGAAATCCGAACACCCGTTCCGCTACGAGTTCAACCATACAAACATTATCCAATTCCGTTATCAAATGGACCTTCAAATCTAAATTTTTATTTTTTGAAAAGTTTTACAAAATTTCCAATTTCTTCCATCTAAATCTGATATAAATGATGAATATAGACTTGAATTTGTAAGATATAATCACTTTTGGTTATAGAATACTTACCCACTTCGATATAGTGAAAAACCTCTCAATACTCCGCCTTATCCGAGCTCAAAATGACCAAAATGAGTAGAAATATCGGATTCTTCGATATATACACTGCCCAGGCATTTTCGCACGTGCGGTGCCTGGGCTCGAACATGCGAGCTCGTATCTGCGAAATGGGGCTGCCAGGCGAGGCCTCGCATCTGCAGAGGACAAATGCGCACCTGCGCTTCCTTTCGCTTCTGCGATTGTCAAGTCCGCTTCTGCGGACGCGCGGGTGCGTGCAAGTTTTCGCACCTGCGGAACTTTGCCCAGCCTGCCAAGGCCGCTTCTGCGATGGAAGGCTCGATTTTGCGAGCTCGCACCTGCGGTCAAAAATCCGCAGGTGCGATTACAATAGAAGGCAAAATTTCAGATTTTGCTTGAGTCCAATTCTTGTTCCGATTTCGATTCGAATCACACTCGGGGGTACTCCGGACCCTGTACGAATATACCAACAAGTCCCGTAACATAATACGGACTTACTCGGGGTCTAATATCACGTCAAACAATGCTGAACTTACAATTCACACCCCGATTCGAACTTAAGAGTTTTAAACTTTTCAATTTACAAATCTCGTGCCAAAAACATATTAAATGAATTCGGAATGACTTCAAATTTGGCACACAAGTCCTAAATGAAATAACAGAGCTATTCAAATTTCCAGAATCGGATTCCGGCTCCGATATCAAAAAGTCAACCCCGTGGTCAAACTTGAAAATCTTTAGCCTTTGAATTACTAGTTCCGTTAAATGGTCATAACTTGAGCTAGGGACCTCCAAATTAAATTCCAGGCATACGCCCAAGTCCCAAATCACGATACGGAGCTACCGAAACTGTCAAAATACTGATCCGGATCCGTTTGCTCAAAATGTTGACCAAAGTCAACTCAATTGAGTTTTAAGGCTCTATTTCACATTTTAATCCATTTTTCACATAAAAACTTTTTGGAAAATTGTACTGACTGCGCACGCAAGTCGAGGAATGATAAATGGTGCTTTTCGAGGTCTTAGAACATAGATTTACTTATTAAATTTAGAGATGACATTTTGGGTCATCACATAAATGTTAATTCATACCTAATGATTTCTTTCCTCAATTTAGATTTAGAAATTTATTTGATTGTTATTCATCTTATACTACTAATGAAGTCAGAATAATAAAAACATTAGTAAAATTAGAACCCACCCCAACCCACCTCCCACCCCAACCCCAACCCCCACCCTAAATAGAAATATTATTTAGAATACTTTCTTTTAATGTTGTAGATAGAGTATTTTCTTTTTGTCACCTTTTTACCTCGCTTTCCATTATTAAACTATACTATATTTTGTTCAGTTATTCTTATACTAGTAGGTGTCTTGACCTGGCCTCGTCACTACTTTATCGAGGTTAGGTTTGATATTTACTGGGTACCGTTGTGGTGTACTCATACTATGCTTCTACACATTTTTATGCAGATCCAAGTATATCTGCTCGTACCGGATGCCAGTGATCATTCAGTTATCTTTCCGGAGACTTTAAGGTATACCTTCTCGACGTACGCAGGCTTCGGAGTCACCTTCAGTCATTACTTTTACTACTATTCATCTTTTGTAGGATTGCATGTAGATGTTCGTAACACGCAGAGGAAGATAATAACAATCCTAGGAAGATCTTTTCGTGTTTAAAATTTATTTATATATCAAAGATCGAATCTGAGACGTACCTGGTGAAAAGAGTTTCGTTGTAATAATTTCTTCGATAGTGCGAAGACTCTATGCGTATCCACACCGAGACTGATCCTTGTTATTAACTCTTTGATCAATGAAACACACGAACAAACTGAACGAAAAATTGTGTTGAAAATTTTCTCAAAAATCTCAACCCAAAGGTACAATTACAAGAAATACTTTTCTTGTAATTTTGGTTTTGTATTGCACTCCCACTTTCACAAAGTGATTTTTCTTCTCAAGAAATAATACGACGAGGAAAAGTTTTTCCTTTTCTAGGAATCATTCTCTCTTTCTTTTGCGGCAGCCTAACACCCTTTTTATATCATCAAATAGGAACGTTTTTTCCTATTTGGTTAAATAATGGTTAAGGCGTTGATTTTCTTTTGGAGTACAAGTTTAATTTCTAAAATTAAACTTTATATAATTTTCCTTCTTGAAAACCGAATTCATTCCAAAAGAGAATTGCCGAACTAACGTAAGTCCAACTCTAAATTGGATCTAACAAATTAGTCATCATTAATATTTATATGAATATCGTATATAAAAAAATATTAATTACATGTACTAAATATATGTCACATATATATTTTCAAGAGATATAATTTAAATTTCTATTCCAAATAGAAAACTTCAATTTGTTCACAATATTGATTATATCCTCTGTGCTAGCAAAGAATATAATAATATTTTATTTGGACCAATAACTAAATTTATTTGACTAATTAAATTCTATAATTTAATTATCAAATAGTAAAGTAATTAATCCTTTAGCAAAGATCAGAACACTCGTTAGTGTGCGACCTCATTGATCACATCGATATACTAATCAAGGGCGGCGTCTAGCAACACTCCTTAACGACCGGATAGCATGGAGTATACAATTTACTCTCAAGAGCCTGTAGAAGAATAATGCAGTAATTCCTTCTATCCTTATAGCTCTGGGTCACCCTAGGATATGGTTCAACTGTCAAATCCTAATAGGCGACCAACTATGTGTTCATATCAAATATAATCGACCATTAAATGGCCTAAGAAACTCTTTTCTTCTTTCATTCAATTGCTCTGGCCAAGGTCTTAGTTTGGTCATTTATAATTCATGACAACATGGAGCTTAAACTCATTACCAAGAGTTGACAGATTCTATCTTGATCAATCACTAATTTTACAAGCATTTAATCGTACCCAATATCCTTTCAACTATCGCTCTAGGGCCATAGGTGTCTATTATCAAAGCACAATAAATAATTTGTCAATTACTATGACGATCTCAGGTCAAAGAAAACTCTTACATCATATTCTTCAAGAGAATATCCTATTGACAGTTTATGATAATTCTAACCATTAGGAATTATCCAATGAGTCGGTTCAATGATCATATCTCAATATGCATCATCTACCTATGTGATTTAGTTAATGAGATCAACTAATCTTTATCCCATAAAGACGATCACATAAATATTGATCTAACCGGATTACCAATGTCCAAATTAATAATCCTACGATCAAGAACAAATTTAGATTAAATTATAAGAAACTTCACTCTCATTATCATGATCTCTATCACGATGACAAGTGTCAAAATTTAATCAAGGACTTTATCAAATTAATCAAGCAATTGATAATAACTATGATAAAAGAATATCAAATGCCATATATTTTTATATCAAATAATGTTCACAAAAATATGTTCAAATCATCACATATGAGATTGAATTTAGGGCATATCTACTATATCCCTAATATCTTCTACTCAGACAGTGTTGTATTAGAGATTCCTAGTTCATTTCTGTAGAGCTTATGACTCAGTTCCACTGGTTTTGGGGATTGTGTTACTGTTGTTCCGTATTTGGAGTGATTATGAGCTTTATTGGTTTATTTTATTATCTTAGTTCATTATTTCTGTTAAGTTATTTATGAATGTTAGGCTTACCTACTCTTAGAAACTAGGTGTCATCACGACATCCTAAGTTATAATCATAATTGAGTTATGGAATGGAAGACGTAGAGTTAACAGTGTGTCGTAGCTGCAAAGCCATTGATTTGGCACAACTAATTAAAAACGTATTCACTTTCCTGTACCCGATTAGTAGTTGTATGAGGTTTTTGATAATAGTTTTACTTGGGAAGTTGGCCAAATATTCAGACTCATCCTCCGTGTTACCTTGTATACTTCCTAGCTATATATCAGTAAATATAAACTATGATTATTAACCAAAATCATTGCAAAGGCGAATCAGAAAGTCGAAGTAGCACAGCAATTAAGCTAAACATGTATATATAGAATCAGTATTGTCTCCATATTTTTGCCAAGCTAATCTATTGACCTAGGGCTCCTTATTAACTGAACAGCTTTTAGCATTTTTTATACCTAATAAAAAACAATTTCTTTCTCACGAATAGAGAAATGAATAGAGTATTTGAGGAAAGAGAGTAAAAAGAGAGTGACGGGGAAGAGTGGGGTCCACAGCTTCATGTGTCGAACAATAGCTAGCCTCACTCAAGTATGACTTGGTGTGCCTCGCACAACATAAAAAATTTTCCCCAAAAAAGAGTTATAGAAAATGAAAGAATTACAAGTAGGGAAAATGACAAAAATGGTTTGTCATGTTTGAGGTTATGCTTAAAATAGTCCCTAAAGTATACATTAAATAGTTTTAATCCTTTAAATTTGTCAAAAGCTAACACTTTCAAGTCTCAAATATATAATTATTTATGTTCATTAGATCTAATGGAAACGGTGGGGGAAAAAAGAATTATCCAAAAATACTAAAAAACTCTCATCAAACTCTAAAATATGCAACACAAAAACTACACTAGACGCTAAAATGATCTAAAATGAAATAGCAAAAATTATGCCTCAAAAAGTTGTTCAAGTCTTTCATGCTCTAAAAATAAATCAAAAATATCAGAAATTACAAAAATTGTATCCTAAATATGAGTTCCTGCTAATTTCCTTTTTTTTTTTTCATACTCCCTTCGTCCCATTTCATATGAAGGTGTTTGACTGAGCATGGAATTTAAGAAATAAAAGAAATTTTTTGAAACTTATGGTCTAATACAAATCATAGAAATTTATGTAGATAGAAATCATTTTAAGGGTAAAAAGGTAAATTTAAAGTTGAATTGTTACTGTAACAACTAAATTTCGTTCCTGAAAAATAAAAATCAAGACAAAATATACAACAACAAATATTATACTTCATCCGTTTCAAATTAGATGAGGTACTTTCCTTTTTAGTTTGTTCCAAAATAAATGACACATTTCTAAATTTGAAAATAATTCAACTTTAAACTCTTTATTTTACCCATTTTACCCTTAATGAGAACCTTTTATAACCACACAAATGTCATGGCCCCACAAAATTTTTACCCCTTAACCTTTGAAACCACAAGTTTCAAAAGTCATTTTTTTTTCTTAAACTCCTTGCCGAATCAAACTACCTCATCTAAATTGAAACAGAGAGAATATTCGATTTCAAGTGATGTGGTTACAATATCTAGAATATCTCAAATCTAAAGAGATGTAGTCCTCTCATTCTTCTTCTCACAAATGATGGTTCAAGAGCTTGATCTTGAACTTGACAGATTTAAGATTTGTGGTGCGTCATGAACTATTTGAAGATCGTTACGAACCAGGATTTGGTGTTGGGTTATCACGAACGGAAGATTTGAAGACGTCCGTCTATGATTTAAGTTTGCCTTTAGGATTTGACCATAGACGAAGATTGCAGATGTGGAGGGAGACCTTGATGTTATTCTTCAGAGTTTCTTTAGCCTTTCCTCCTACTTACTGGATGTACTTCTAGCCTTCCTCCTGCTTTCTAGGTGCCCTTTAACCTTCTCCTTTGACCCCATTATATAGGTGTGGGTGGAATAGCTTCCAAAGAAATCCTAGTGCGCTATTGGGCTTGAGGCTTATGGGCCAATCTATTTGATAGAAGAATGGGCTAGCCCAATTTTATTGGACTTTTATTTCAATCAATTTAATTAGATTTAAATAATTGACTCAATCATACTAGCCCATAATATTTGTTTGGCCTAATATATGTCCAATTTATGTTAAAATCTAAATTTTGTATGGATTTAAATTAATAAATATTTTATTGTTTACAAATGCCCCATTCTTCAGGACTTATCGCAATATAGGCTTGTCGAAATCAAAGAGAAGACTTGAAGCACCAAAGAAGACAATGTACTTTTATGAATCACTTAACCAAACAGTCCGATGTACCAAAGTGAACCATCTTGTTTTTCTCTCCATTTCAGAGAAGAATTTAGTTGCATCAATCTCCGTCGGTAAATACCATGATAACCATGTTGCATCTTGACTGCTAACTTGCGATGTGAATTAGCCATCAATGTGAAATTAAGCAGTAGTATTACCAAACTCCTAAAATAACTCGGCTGTCGCATAAGTAATTTTAGTCCAAAACAAACTTGGCCGACTTCCCTTTTATGAAAACAAAGAGATGGACTTAAATTTATTAAGTCAAACCCATTTTATGTAGGACCAAGTAAAGACTAGACAAGATACTTACCTCAAAGAAGTTAAACCGATACTCTAAAATGACCTTCTCGTATGAAACAACTTTCGGACGGATCAAATCTAGCCAAAATAACTTAATATCATAAATAAAAATCATAGAAAATAATTACGGATAATAAAACTTTAATTTTTAATGAAAACTAAAAAGCCAACCCAAAAAGTCAATCTCGGGCCCACATCGGAACAAATAAAACCCATAAATTTCGACAACCCATTCAATTACGAATCCAACCATACTAATTTTATCCAATTCCGACTCCGAATCGATGTTCAAAACTTAATTATTCTCTTTAGAAACATTTTTGATAAAACCCCCCAATTCTCCAATCAAAATATGGATTAATTCAAAAATAAACTTCTGTAATTATATTCAAATACAAAAATTATAGTTAGATACTGACCCCCGTGAAAAGACGAGAAGAACAGCGCGAAAATCACCTCAATCGGAGCACTAGAACTCAAGATATGCTCAAAATACCAAAAGAACGCGGTCTGATTTTTATACGTAGGGATTTTCCCTTTTGCGACAAAAAATCCGCACCTGCGCATTTCGAGCTGTCATTTTCGCTTTTGCGGACCATTTCTCGCACCTGCGGGGTCGCAGATGCGGACCCAACTTCGCATCTGCGAAGCACCACCACCGACTCTATTCTCTAACACTAAAATGAGCATAACTCCTGCATACGTTATTCAAATTCGACAATTCTTTTTGCAATGACTTTGTAATTCCGATACAGATCTAGTGATTCAATCAAAACAGAATTTGGAGCTCATTTGATTAATGTGGTACCATTTATGCTTGAAGAAACGAAGCCGAAACATAAAAAACGAGCGCAACACAACCCAAATCTATCTGAAACTTACCCGTGCCCCTCGGGACTCTGTCCCATCGTACTAATAAGTCCAAAAATATAATGCGGACCTGCTCGATGCCTCAAATAACATAAAACAACATAAAAACTAGGAGTCGCATCTGAAATCGAACTTAATGAACGTTTGACTTTTCAACTTCTACAACTCGTGCCGAATCATATCAAATCAACCTCGAATGAAGTCGAATTTTGCATGCAAGTTATAAATGACACAATGGAGCTATACCAACTCGTGGAATTAAAATCTGGACCCGATATCAACAAAGTCAACTCCCGGCCAAACCTCTCAACCTTCAAGACCTTCAATTTCCCAATTTTCGCCAAAATGCATCAAATCAACCTACGGACCTCCGAATCCAAATCCGGATACACGCCTAAGTCCAAAATCACCATACGAAGATATTGGAGTCATCAAGATACCATTCCGAAGTTTTCTTCATAAAAGTCAAATTCCGATCCACTCTTTTCACTTAAACTTCTAAAACAAGAATTGTTCTTCCAAATCAATCCCGAATCATCCGAAAAATCGAACACAAGCAAGTAATAATACATAACATGAAGTTACTCGAGAATTTAAGCCACCGAACGGGATGCTAATTCTCAAAATGACCGATCGGATCGTTACATTCTACCTCTCTTAAACAAACGTTCGTCCTCGAACGTGCCAAGAACCCTTCTGAAGTCATCAAATCACTGAATGTACTCACCATACATGTACTCGGGGGTTGTTCCCACGTCACCCTAATCCACATAGGTCCGACAACACCATCTCAACTGAAAATTATTCCTTTTACCCGCACTAATAAAGCTTAGAACCAAAATTTTCACCATCTGATCATTTCCCAAAGACTCGATTCCCACATCAACACACGATATCAGCCTCAACCAGCTGCAAGAACTCATGCCTACACCCACGAGATAAAACCACACGACGTAACACATCACACATATGCCCATAACAACATCTCTGACCATCATCGTTGTATATAATCAAATCCAACACCGGCAATTAACCTCATATCAACTATAACCCTGTTCTAAACCTTCACAACAGTGACGACAATGCAAGAAACATGAAGATCCCATGACCATTCACTCAAATCAACAAGGCACACCTAACACCACCTAGGCACACATCTCACAAGCTAAAACCCAATAAGCACAACGCGAATATGACTAAATGTGCAAAGAGAAACACATGAGAGAACTATCAAACAAGCCCGACAGGCACAACTCCCTATCAGTACCATGCTACGAATCAATTCCACCAGGGAGAATCAAAACACATGAACTAATCACAATGATCTCATCCTAATATAACTCCACCGTGGCAACCCGGTTCAAACATATCAAACCACATGAACACGTGAGGATCTTATCCTTAACTCTAAATCGCAAGTAAATTACACATCACACCAATCCAAAACTTCCACTAACTCAATTGTGCGAATAAAATCACAACACATAACGAACTCCCCGTACCGGTAGAACATCTAAATCACAAATCGTAGCCGAACCATCCAGAAATCACATCAAAACCTATCGTAATGAGTAACAGAAAGTCACTTCTAGTCTCATAGCTCTCAATAGTGAATCAAGACAAAACGATAGACACGACTACCACTATAGAATCTCCCAACAAGGGTAAACACATAAGCAGAGTATAAAATCATGAAACTCACCCGTATATGAAGCAAGATAGGAGGACTCACCTCGATAAGCAGAACCGAATCAAAATAAGAATGATGCTCATCTATAACAATCAAAACCATACATGTAACGACACCATCTAGTGTAGCAGCCTCAGTCATACCACGTAAAGCATATTAACGGGCTGTGCCTCCCCCTATAGGGAACCCTCTACCCGCCTATCCTCTACCCATAGCTCGTTGTTCAAGTGGAGTAGCAAATGGAATGGAGCCCATAGCCTGAGTGCTCTGATGAAATCCACCTCTCCCGAGTCTGGGACAATCTCTCATGATTTGCCTAATATCACCAAACTCATAACAACCTTTCTGCAAGCGTGGCTGCTCGTACTGAGTCTGTGCCGGATAATTGAAATAACCTCTATAGGAACCTCGTGTCGGTGGTGCACTAAAAGATGATTTCCCCACATGAGTACCCTGACTAACTAGAGCATCATGAGTAGTCTGAAGTGCGGACTGGACTGGACGACTGCCCTAGCCTCCGCCACGATGGGTCATGGTTGAAGAGTAGAATCCACTGAATTCGCTAGAACCTCGAGACCTATTGGTCTCCTTATCCTCCCTCTCCTCACCCAGGATACGCTCTAACCTCCTGGAAATCTCCATAACCTGCTGAAATGGAGTATCAGTCTCCAACTCCCGAGCCATGCTAAATCTAAGACCATAACTGAGCCCCTCAATAAATCTGCGGACTTGCTCTCTAACTGTAGGAACCAAAGTAGGTGCATGACGGGATAACTCACTGAACCTGATAGCATACTCTGACACTCTCATGGTTCCCTGACGCACCTGCTCAAACTCTGCATGCCACGCATCCCGGAGGGTCTGGAAAACAAGCTCCCTTAAAAACATCTCAAAAAATTGAGCCCAAGTGGGTAGTGCTGCATCGGCTGGTCTACCCTCCTCATAAACCTTCCACCACTAATATGTTTCTCCCAACAACTGAAATGTAGTAAAAGCAACTCTGCTCACCTCTACAATATCCATGGTACGGAGAATACGGTGACACTTCTCTAAAAAATCCTGCGCATCCTCGGTAGATGTGCCACTGAAAGTAGGTGGACTATACCTCTTGAACCGCTCAAGCCTCTTCTGATCCTCCTCTGATACTGCTGGCCTGACCTCATGTTGTACCGGCACCACACCCGAGACCTGACCAATGTGAGCCCGTTTCTCTAAAGTACATGCGGTGAGAGTCTGAGCTCCTTCCCCAATCTGTGAAACAGCTGGTGCAACGGAGATCAATCCCGCCTGAGCTAATGTACCAAACATGCTCAGGAACTACGCTATAAGACTCCTGAAGTCCGGGGGTAACAACAGGCACCTCCGGTGCCTGTCCCCCAACCGGAGCTACTGTCGGCTCCTTAACTGCTACTCTGACAGCTGCTCTAGCTACGACGCATGTCCCTCCTCGGCCCCGGCCTCTCGCGGCTCTTGCATGGGCACGGGTGTCAGCTCAGCTGATTTGGTAGTGCGTGTCCTCACAATCTATGAGAGAATAGAGGTACAAAGGCTCAAACTTCAAAATCAACAAATCCGCATGATAAGAATGAATCAAGTGATATTTTCCTAATAGTTCCATAGCCTCTCAAAGATAAGTACAGATGTCTCCGTACCGATCCTCAAGACTCTACTAAACTTGCTCATGACTCGTAAAACCTATAAACCTAGAGCTCTAATACCAACTTGTCACGACACAAAAACCCACCGCAGGCGTCGTGATGGCACCTAGTCTCCAAGACTAGGTAAGCTTATTACTAACAACGATTAAGCAGTTTGAACAATGACAATTTGAAACATAGTTTAAAATAAATACCGAAACAAAAGCGGAATAAGCCTACACGAAAATGATCATAACAACTTCCCAATATTTGGTAATACAGAGTCACAAACTCTAGCTGAATACATGGAATGATCTCAAGGATCGAAATAAAATATTGTTCAAATAACAACCGACAGTACAATATAAGGAAAGGACTCCAAGGGACTGCGACGACCAAGCAGTGCTACCTTGAATCCTCGCGATCAACAAGCTAACTCTGCCCGAGTCCGATATCTCCAATATCTCGCTCTGCATAAAAATATGCAAAAGTGTAGCATGAGTAAACCACGGTTGGTACCCAGTAAGTATCAAGACTAACCTCGATGGAGAAGTGACGAGGTACAATCAGGACACTCACTAGACAAAATAACATGTGCAATATAAAAATATAAAGCTAATAATGGAAAGCAGAAATCAGTAAATGGTAACAAAATCAACATGTGATATAAATAGTAAAGCAATAAGAACACCGTGAAAATACTATTGAAACCAAATAAGGAACACAAAGGACAAGCAATTAATCAAACCGTTCTAACACAAGATTCACAACAAAATCACTTCGTGATACCTTATTTCATAGTCACAAGTCACGGGTCTCAACCCAACATCATATACTCATGGCACCTCGTGCCCGCATCTCGAATCACTAACATACGGACAACTCAATGTGCCAATATCTCAATCCGCCCGGCATGATCACAAGATCACATTCACAATCTGCTCGGCATGGTCATAGGCTCACAATCACAATCCGCCCGGCTTGGTCACAGGCTCACAATCACTATCTGCCCGACATGGTCACAGGTTCACAATCACAATCTGTCCGGCATGGTCACATCCTCAATAGAACATAAAGATGGATAATACAAGAACACATGGGCATAATCAATAAATGTCAAGTTTCATACTCCTGAGCTAGTACGAGTGGACTGCTACGGTGTATGCTTATGCGAGTATACTCTTGCAGCCCCAGTCAACAAGTAATATCAAGAACAACGAGTAGCTTATCGAACCAACAAAACAAGTCACGTAAGGTGTTTTACTTATACAAGGAAAAGAACACCATCACATGAAAATCACCAACACAATGTCCCCAAGCCATCACACATCATCCCTGACATTGCCACCTTTATCTCTCCGATAGCCACCCGTATCACTCCGTGTAATAGCCACCCTTACCACTCTGCCCTCACAATAACATTTGCCACCCTTATCTCTCTGATAGCCACCCGTATCACTCCGTATAATAGCTACCCTTATCACTCATCCCGGATAATAACACAATAGCCACCCTTATCACTCCGTACACTCAACAATGATGAAATGCCACCCTTATGGTCCGCATAACAACAATGGTGAAATGTCACCCTTATTCTCCGCATAACAACAACGGTAAAATACCACCCTTATACTCCGCATAACAATAACCAAAACCACACAACAATTCACAAATGATAACATCACAACAACATGACGTATCAACTCGTAACACAAGTGTCCATAGGTCACAACATTTCCAAAGATCCAACAATATCAATATTTTCACAACAAATAGCTCACGGCTCAAACACAATGTATATAAAATCTCAATAATAACAACAAGAATGAGAAAGTAACTCAACAAGGAATGACACTCCCTTTTTACACAACTTCAATTAAAATCGATTAATGACTTTCGATAACCTCAATTCCAATTAATTGTTTAAAGATAAACTCAATAGTGAAAGTATTTTCATAAAATGGTAAACTTCTGCTCCTAGTGTATGAATTAGGCTAACAATGAAAGAGATGGCACGAACTAATACTACGTCTAAATGCATGAGAATAACCCGGGAACAAAAGGGATATCATGTACAACAACTTCAACTAAGAATAACTCCACAATAAAAGAAATCACATAATGATAAAAGTGATAACAACTTCACATAAAGCATATAAGAGCAAACTCAACAAGTAAAGAATGTGACATGTAACGACAACTTCAAATAAAGCATGTGATAATAAACATGACGAATAAAAGATACAACATATGCTAACAATTTTAAATGAATACATGAAAGAAGCCTAAGATTCTAAACCGGTCAATTTCCATATATACGCCCGAGTACGTACTCGTCACCTCGCGTACACGGCTTTTACATGACACAAATAGCACAAACGACTTGAATCCTAAGGGGTAGTTCTCCCCCCTCCCCCCCCCCTCCCTCCAAAGTTAGGCAAGATACTTACCTCAAAAAACCTAAACCGATACTCTAACATTATCTTCTCGTATAAAACAACCTCTGGACGGCTCAAATCTAGCCAAAATAACTTAATATCATAAATAAAAATCATAGGAAACAACTCCGGATAATAAAGTTTCAATCTTTAATGAAAATTAAAAAGTCAACCCAAAAGGTCAACCTCGGGTCCATACCTCGAAACCAGATAAAACTCACAAATTTTGATAATCCATTCAATTATGAGTCTAACCATACTAATTTCATCCAATTACGACTACGAATCGATGTTTAAAACTCAATTATTCTCTTTAGAAAAGTTTTTGATAATCATCCTCC
>AWOL01S0001898.1:133205-250370 GCA_000715115.1 Nicotiana otophora | reverse complement strand
CCCCCCCAAATTCTCCAATTAAAATATGGATTTATTCACAAATAAACTTCTGTAATCATATTAAAATACAAAATTTATAGTTATATAGTGACACCCATGAAAAGATGAGAAGAACGCCGCGAAAGTCACCTCAATCGGAGCTCTAGAACTCAAGTTATGCTTAAAATACCAAAAGAATGCAATCTGATTTTTTATACACAGGGATTTTCGCTTTTGCGACAAAATATCTGCACCTGCGCATTTCCATCTGTCATTTTCGCTTTTGCTGACCATTTCTCGCTCCTCTGGGGTCGCAGAATCGGACGCAACTACGCATCTGCGAAGCACCAGCACTAGCACCAGCTCTCTTCTCCGACACTAAAATGAGCATAACTCCCTCATACGATGTCCAAATTCGATGATTCATTTTGCAATGGCTCCATAATTACGATAGGGATCTAATGCTTTAATCAAAATAGAAATTGGAGCTCATTTGCTTAATGTGGTACCATTTATGCTTGAAGAAACGAATTCGAAACATAAAAAACGAGCGCAATACAACTCAAACCTATCCGAAACTCACCTGGGCCCCTCAGGACCCCGTTTGAACGTACCAATAAATCCAAAAATATAATGCGAACCTGCTTGAAATCTCAAATCACATCAAATAACATCAAAGCTACGAATCGCATCTCAAATCGAACTTAATAAACTTTTGAACTTTCAACTTCTACAACTCGTGCCGAATCATATCAAATCAACCCGGAATGAAGTCAAATTTTGCATGCAAATTCTAAATGACACAATGGAGCTATACCAACTCCCGGAATCGAAATCCGGACCCAATATCAATAAAGTCAACTCTCGGCCAAATCTCTCAACCTTCCCAACCTTCAACTTCCCAATTTTCGTCAAAATGCATCAAATCAACCTACGGACCTCCGAATCCAAATCCGACACATGCCTAAGTCCAAAATTACCATACGAATCTATTGGAATCATCAAAATACTATTCCGGAGTAGTCTTCACAAAAATCAATCTCCGGTCAACTCTTTTTACTTAAACTTCTAAAACAAGAATTGTTCTTCCAAATCAATCTCGAATCATCCGAAAAATCGAACTCGATCACACACGCAAGTAATAATACATAATACGAAACTACTCGAGACCTTAAGCCATCGAATGGGATGCTAATTTTTAAAATGACCGGTAGGGTCCTTACAAGAATGTATAATTACTTGCCATGGTTGCAAAACAATGTTTCAAACTGACGATTTTCTTCTTTGTTGTAGAGGCTGTCCGGGACTGCCAGCTTTGCACGTTTGCGGAAAACAATTCATATCTCATCCTAGGAGCGTCGAAAATGCGAGCCGTTTGATTTTCCGAAAATTAGACACAAAGTTCTGCAACATATAAAAGTTTTGAAGTAAAATTCTCTCTGTATTGTCTCTGGTAAATTCTTAAATCTTCACTTCAGATTCCGTCGTGCTCTATTTCCAGCATTGCGCGCCTTCACCAAACAATTCATGTTTTCGTGTAAGAACGTCAAAATCATGAGTGGTTTGCATCGATGGAAACTAGACTTTCCGAGCTACGACGTGTGTAAGGATCACAATCAGATTATCCCTAGATCTTCACAGATACTTTTCAGAGTTCAAGAAACATGTTTCGACATTCTGGCTGTTCAGCTTTGCGCACTCATCAAAAAATTCATATCTCGAGATAAGAGTGTCAGAATCGCAATCCGCTTGATCATGCGGAAACCAGGTTTCAAGACCTATATTCACACCAAAGATGGAAGCTCGGCACATTCTAGAACGACCCACATAGTATTTTCGAAGTCGACACTACAATTTTCACATTGTGACTAATTGCGCAGTATATCCCTTCTTTGTTTCGCAGCTTCGTCGAGAGAAAGCTTTATTGGGCGTCCCCATCTTCGTGACTTTGGCGACAGAAGTACGTGGATCACCCCACACCTTTAGGCTTTGGTGAAAAAGCAATACGACAAAGAACTATTCATGACATCCATCCGCCCTTGAAATTGGCTTCTGTAAGCAATCACTTGGAAAATCTACCTTTCTGGTCGAGGCTTCGATGAACAACACCTTGGTGAATCCACCTTTCTGGTCAAGGTTTTGGCGGACAACAAGTTGATGCATCCATCCTTTTCATCGAGCATAACAATCATTTAGGAGTCCTACTTCCACCTTCATGATTATGGCTTATCCTCCATCTCTGCCTTAGAAAGAAGGTTCATGGCGTCCTCTTCTTGCCGTTTGGTGAAGATGTAAATTTCGAGTTCTCCATCCCAGATCATGCGAAGAAGTAGATGATCAACACTCTTCTTTTTGTAGGTAAAGAGATGCATGGAATATCCTATCCATTGAGTCTTGGCACGGATGGCTTCTTGCAACTTAGCGAAGAAGTTCATGGAGCATAATCCGTGGAGCATTACATCCTTCAAGATTTGGTGGAGAAGTGCATGTCACAATGTTCACCATATATATTGGAGCGTCGTGCCGTTGACATCGGTACTTGCTGCTGAGGTAAAGCTCTATGCCATTTGGCACCGATCAACAAAACCAAAAGTTTCGTGCCATTGGCATCGGGGCTCCAATTGTTTTTCCTCTTTTGCAGATTTTCAAGAGAGTATTAGCGGTCTTGATATCCCTAGGAAGATTCACTAGATGCCCACATGATTGATGCTGGACCATTCGACTCTTTATTGCGGCTTGGCGAGAGAATCTCGTGGTGTATCCCTACTTTTGCGGCTCGAGAAGGGACATTTATGAGCAACTCCTTTTCACCTTTGGCGAGAAAACATGTGGCTTATCTCCCCTTCTTTTGGCGTGGCGAGACACTTGAACCGCTACTTCCTTTGCGAGCAAGTACGTGAAGCAACCATCTTTCAACCTTTGGCGTGGAACCACCTCTTCTCCCAACTTTTTGAAGAAGTGCATGGGGTGTCCTAACCTTCAAGTTTTGGCATAAAATGACCCCTTCTTATAACTTGGTAAGGAAGTTCATGGAGCACCTTCAATATTTTGGCATGGAACAAACCCTTCTCGCAACTTGGTGAGGAGGATTATGGAGTGTCCTAACCTCCAAGCATTAGCTTAGAACCACGTCTTCTTGCGATTTGGTGAAGAAGTTCACGGAGCGTCTCATCCTCCAAGCATTGGAGTAGAACAACCTTTACTTGAAATTTTGAGAAGAAGTGCATAGAATGTCATTCTCATGACTTGATGAAAAGATACATGCAGTGCTCCATATTTCGAGCTATGGAGGAGAGCAACTCGTCATTCAACCTTTATCGAAAGAAGCACATAAAGCATTTTTTTATACGGCTGGATAAAAGAAAACATGGTGCATCATCTTTAAGCTTTGTTGTGGAGTAACTTCTTCTTTTCACTTGGCCAAGAAGCAGATGGCGCATACATGAAGATAGCATCCTCTTTGGCTATCGTGAAAAGGAATTGACTTTTTTTTTACTTAATTGACTGAACTTAGAATGAACTCTAAGTTGCCTACGTACCCCAGCAAAGAGGATCAAGTCATTACGTAGTTCAAAAGAAGTATAAGTTCTTTTCTTTTTTTATGCAGTTTATACTCGTGCATACAAGGAGTATAGGAACTTGAAGACTTTGCTCAAAATTAAAGAGCTTTACACCTTAAAGACTTGCTCAAATTTGAAGAGCTTGCAACTTGAAGACTGTACTTGAATTTGCAGAGTTTTGCGACTTGAAGCCTTAGCTCGTATCTGAAGAGCTTTGCAACTTGAAGTCTTTGCTCAAATTCGAAAAACATTATATCTTGAAGACTTTTCTCGATTTTGAAGAGCTTTGCAAGTTGAATATTTGGCTCGAATTCGAAGACTTTTGCGACTTAAAGTCGTAGCTAGTAGCTGAAAAGCTTTGTAACTTGAAGTCTTTGCTCAAATTTGAAGATCATTACATCTTGAAGACTTTTCTTGAATTTGAAGAGCTTTGCAAGTTGAATATTTGGCTCAACTTTGTGGAGCTTTACAACTTGAAGATTTGACTTGAATTTGAGGAGTTTCGTGACATACAGTTTAAGCTCAATTATCAAGTAGTATCATAACTTGCAGTTTATGCTCATGCTTTGAGGAGCATTGCAACATGCGGTTTAGGCTCGTGCATTGAGGAGCATTATAACTTGCAGTTTAGGCTCGTATATTAAGGAGCGTTACGACTTGCAGTTTAGGTTCATGCGTCGAGGAGCATCATAACTTGAAGTTTAGGCTCATGCATCAAAGAGTGTTGTAACATGCATGGACTCTTCAGTTTCATCTTCAGATGAATATTTTCCCCCAGTCTCAGCATCGTCTGCTTCTATTTCATCAAGAGGCTTAAAGCTAGGAAATCTTTGGTCTCCACTTATAGCCATACTCAATTCCATATCATGTGCATGGGTGGCCAACTGTTCAAAAGTTTTAGGCTTTATTCCTTGCAAGATGTAGCAAAGCCCCAGTGTATACCTTGGATGCACATTACGATCCCAAACATTTCGCGAAGACGGTCTTTATAGTTGATGCTTAAGCTCTTCCAACAGTTGATGAAGTTAATAACTGGATCCTCCTTCAGTTGGCGGGCATTTATAAGTTCAGTCATGCTCACAATGTGCCTCGTGCTATAGAAGTGATTGAGGAATTCGAGATCTGTATATCAATCGAAAGCATTTCCTTTGAGAGACCGAACAAACTGCTTGACAAGGTGATCAACATAAGTTCCAGTATTGTTGCACGTCTCGATAAAATGTGCAATATGTTGTTTGGGATTCCCTTCACCGTCAAACTGTTGAAACATAGGAGGTTGATATCCGCTAGGCATCTTAAAATTGATAATCCTTTGTATGTACGACTTTGTATATGTAAGGGAAAATTTAGGCGAAGGCTCAATTTTATCTTTGATGGCCCCTATGATGAAGTTCTTCAACTGGTCAACTATAATCTGACTATTAGAAAAGACTTGGATCTCGTTGGTCATTGTTGCTAGCTTTGTGGAGGACTCTCCTTTCTCTTGAATTTTAGGAAGCTTCACATATGCTTGTCTTGATTCTCCCTTTGTTATACTCTCCACCTTATTATCAATTTGAAAAGTTTATCATCTTGATCTTTCATGTACTTTGCCAGGCCTTCAATTGTTTTTGTCAAATTTGCAAGTTGTTCTTCTATGGTGGAAGTTCAATCATCATCATTTGCATGACTACCTTAGATGATGAGGAATGGTATAGATCGTCACTTGGATAGAGATCAAATTGTGTAGTGACACAATGGGAGATTGGAGCAAATTTGATGCTGAAGACGTGACCATTGTTTTTACATGAAGGGCTTGTTGGACTGACGATGGTGTTCTTGTGATAGGCTAAGTCGAGCCAAAGTTCCTTCGACCATCTCAACGATGTTGTTCCCTTCTTCTAGCATATCCAAAGAGGATATCACTTCTTTTGGAGGAGATGAACTAGAAGCATGAGATGATCTAGACTATACTTGAAGCACTCGTTGTCCTAGTATTTCGGCTTTACTCCTTTTGATTTGGTAAACAATATCCATGGCAACTTCTAATCCACTTTTGGTGCCAAGATCCTTAATAGCGTCGGATCATGGTTTGATTTTTGTTGCGGCTATCTTTGTGTTCTTGAACTTTGAAGAGAAGAGATGAGAGGTAGAGATAGTCCCACTGGGCGTGCCAAAATTTATAACAACTAAATTTCGTTCTTGAAAAATAATAATAAAGACAAGAAATATAACGATAAATATTATATTCGATTTCAAGTGATGGGGTTACAGTCTCTAGAATATCTCAAATCTAAAGAGATGTAGTCCTCTGATTCTTCTCCTCACAAACGATGGTTCAAGAGCTTGATCTTGAACTTGGCGGATTTCAGATTTGTGGTACGTCACGAACAAGATCATCACGAACCAGGATTTGGTGTTGGGTTATCACGAATGGAAGATTTGAAGACGCATGCCTATGATTTGAGTTTGCCTTTGAGATTTGACTACAGACGAAGATTGCAGATGTGGAGGGAGACCTTGATGTTATTCTTCAGAGCTTCTTTATCCTTTCCTCCTGCTTACTTGATGTACTTCTAGCCTTCCTTCTGCTTTCTAGGTGCCTTTTAGCCTTCTTCTTTGACCCCATTATATAGGTGTGGGTGGAGTAGCCTCCAAGAAAACCCTAGTGCGCCATTGGGCTTGAGGCTTATGGGCCGATCCATTTGATAGAAGAATGGGCTAGCCCAATTTTATTGGACTTTTATTTCAATCAATTTAATTAGATTTAAATAATTGACTCAATCATACTAGTCCATAATATTTGTTTGGCCTAGTATATGTCCAATTTATGTTAAAATCCGAATTTCATATGGATTTAAATTAATAAGAATATAATTGTCTACATTTACCAAATATAAAAAGGTGACATTCTTTTTGGGAGTGACTAAAAAAAGAGTGTCATATAAATTGAGATGCGGGAGTAGTTCTAATCAGATTTAAAGTTCGTAAATATTTGACAAGGACTTAAATTGTTAATTTAACAAATTCAAAGGATTAAAACTGTTACGTGCATACTTAAGGGACTAAGTTTGAACTTAACCTAAAACATGAGGGACCATTTTATCATTTTATCATAAGCGGCAGCTTGTACCCAGATTTGTAGAATAGCCATGTGGACCTCGTTCATTGATATTTTTGTTTTGATTGATTTACCTTTTTTCTTTGACGTTATAAATGTTGTCAATGGCTTAAAAATTTGCATTACTAGAGTTAAAAAGTATTTGAGGAAATGTTTTATTAACCGTCCACTGAAATTCATTTTATTTTATAGTGAGATCTCAAATCTTAGTTAGGTATATTCTATGTTGGTGTGGACAAACTCTTAAATTGTTTACCTTGTTATAATCTAGAAATTTCTAAAAGTAACCATGATCTTGGATAATGAACTCGTCTTTTTATCTTTCTCCACTTACGCTGATATGAATCGAAAAAGGATGGTTCGAATAACATCTAATAATATTCTCGAAAATATTGTTCAAATACTTTTACAAGAAGGTTTTAATGAAAACATGAGAAAACAACAAATATTTTTTTTTATATATATTTTAAACCCACGACATTGAAGAAATAGGAAAATACCCTATAAAATAATTTAAAATGAACTAGCCGGCCTGATTTATGAATGTTCAGCCGGCCTGATTTATGAATCTATTCTAAAATCAATGAATTCTACAAATATTAGGAAGATTGGGGATTGTAATTCATTTATTTCTAGAGGTATAATGACAAGTCGAGCAGCTCGACCAGAAGGAATAGGTAGAGAAAGTTTGCATTATATTAATCCGTTTATTAAACTAGAAACATCTTATTTGTAAAATTGAAAAAGATAAAATAATGTTGACTAATATCTTTCTTTCACATCACATATTGCACTTTTAAATTCCTATTTCTTGGCCACCGGCTTGGGGGATGGAATTAAAAGGGACTTTTGAGTTATTTCTTTAAGGATTTAGGACTCAAGTTCTACAAATTGGGCAAACGTGACTCTATTCCAATTAGGTCTTAATGGGGTTATGCCCATTTTAAAAAAAATATTTTTATATATCCCAAAGTTTTTCTATTTATAAAAATGCCTGACATAGAAAGGTTTTTTTTTTCTTTTTCCAAAGGGGCAACAAGAAACCCTATTATTCAAACCAAAGAAGCAGCAGAAAAAATGAACGAACCAGAACATTCATCTTCATCTGCTTCCACATGTTCTTCTTTTTCAATCTCTGCCTTCCAAATGACTTACTCTATTCAAACTCGGGTTGATTTATCTTCACAAAATAAAAATGAAATCTGCAATTGCGTTGTCTTCATCGCTAAACCAAAGATTTTTGAATTTGTGTTACTTCCATGTTCTTAATAGTAATGCCATGATCCAAACTCCTACCAGAGCTGCGACGGTGCCTAACACTACTTACTAGGCAAACCAATAGTTTCACAACAACAATAAACTAAAATAATAGAACTTAATAATCTCAACAACGGTATAACCATAAAAATATCTAATAATAGCAACAATAACGCAACTACAGCCATCCCATGATCTAGTGTCAGTGAGTACATGAGCACTATAGAATCTCAAAATACAAAGTCAAATTCTCAATACAAAACTGTCTGAATAATAGAACAGTGATAACAAAAATAAACAAAAGAGAACTTCAAGGTCTGCGAACGACATAGCAACTACCTTATAGTCTCCTCAAGCTAGAACCGGAGCAATCACCACGCCGAGCAGTAACTGGATATGCACATAAAGTGCAAAGTATAGTATGAGTACAACCAACCTGATGTTTCAATAAGTAACAAACCTAACATTGGACTGAAATCAATGACAAACTCAGAAGAAGGTCAGTGTCCAACACTAATAATCAATAACAACACATGATATAATAATGACAGTATAAGTAAACAAGTCAAAGAGATATCATGTTCAACTCGTTCACAAATACGGAAGATTAGACATGCTTTTTAAGTATAATAGTCAAAGCCCAATCTTACCACCGAAATCACTAAAACATGAGTTTATCAAGGAAACTATAATCTCCAAACTTTCAACAACTGGTAAGACACTTCATTTACCATCAAGCATGAGGAAAAAACATATCTATGCCTACATGTCAAATATAAATGTCAAGTCAATAATAACACGGTGAAACCACTAGGTATGCTCACACTCAGCACGCTCATGGTGCCTGACACAAGTGCCCCTCCCCATCACACACACAACCACACTCAGCACTGTACGGGTGCCTGGCACAAATACCCCTCACCAAAGCACATATATGACCCTATACATGCGCTCACTGTGAATACTAAACTCCAATGAAGCGGATCCTTGCCCAAGCGCCGATCAAATATAAGCCAATAATCAATAAAATTATTGTGGAGTGTAACCCGATCCAAATATTAATCGGTTGCGACGTGCAACCCGATCCAAATATATATCACAATATGACTCTATGGTCTACATCAATCATAAACCGCTCAAGTCTCAATGGCTTACATCTCATAAATCTCAGCCCAAACTGTATCACATATAGAAGGCATCAACAGCATGTGATATGACATGTAAATAATGTGCAAAGATCGAGATATAACATGCGAAAATATGACTGAGAATATGATTGCAATCAAGGCAAAATAGATCAAAATAGCAAGAATAACCCCATTATGTCTCAATAAATAAGTACATAGCCCATTCTAATTTGTATTATAGCTCAAATAATCATATAAGTAGAGCAAAACACGAATATAATGAGGCATGTTAACAATCAAGGCATATAATAACCTAAGGTTCATGAATAACTTTGGTGCACGCACATACGTCCGTCACCTAGCACGTGCATCACCTCCAACACATCTCAAATACCATAGTTTACACTCAAACCAAGTTTAGCCATGTTACTTACCTCAAAGCGTGTGAATCAATACTCCAAAAAATCTTTCCCGCTTGAATCGACCTCCGAACTGCTTGAATATAGTAAACAATAACTTAATAACATCAAATAATGCCGTAGGAAACAACCCCAAACAATAAAGATTCGATATTTATCTAAATTAAAAAGTCAACCCAAAAAGTCAACTGAGGCCACCTCCCGGAACCTGACAAAAGTCGCAAATTCTGTTGATCCATTCAAATAAGAGTCCAACCACACAAGTTTTATCCAATTCCGACTTCGAATCGGGGTTCAAATCCTCAAATTTCATTTAAAAAAGTTTTTACTATAATTTCCAATTTTGTCTCACTTAGATTCACCAATCACACACTACAATCGAGGCTGGAATCATGAATAATAAACAAATCCGAGTCAAATATACTTACTCCAATTCAAATCGTAAAAACTCTCTCTAAAATCGACCAAATCCGAGCTCTAGATCTCAAAATATCTATATATGGGACCCTAAAATGCTACGTGGCACCGTCTATAGTTTAGGATTAGCATTTATCTTTATTCTTATTTTTTTGGCTATTTTTTCTTATTTATGTGCTGTGCATTAAAAGAAATTGAAGAGTCATGTCTCTTAATTGGCCTCGATCTCTACTTCTTTTCTCTCACTTTCGACCGTTTCTACTCCGTTTCGCTGAAACAAAACAAAACAAAACACCTTCTGCTTTCTTCTACCTTTGATTTTCACTTCACCCAAGTTTTTCATTCCCCTGTTTTTACACCTATTTCCCTCTCACTTTTGTTCGCTACTTTTAGAGGTTTTATTGAACAACTGTTTGCTTAGTCTTTCTGGTGTTCTGAAAATTTTTGAGAACGATAATGGCAGTACGTTTTTAATTTTCTTGTGATTTTCTTTTCCTTCTACTCATGTCAATATTTAACTTTATTGGTTTAGTTTTCTCTGTTTTGACCAAAACTTGAATTAATGATTGTGTTGCCATGAGTTTTGCCATAGGTTTTATGTGACCCTATCTCTTTTACTACATGATATTTTTTAATGAATATGGTCATTTTGGTTTACACACAATTCATGTTTCCAATCTATTTCCACAACTCCACCCTTCCTTTCGCTCTGTAACTTAGTTCAGACGAAACAAACAGTTTCCTACTTTCTTTGGTCTTAAATAGTCATTTTAATTAGCAAAATAGGATTTGCTTTAAAATGTTTGCACATTTGGAAGAGAATTCTAGACAGTACTTTTATGATTAAGGCTATTGCTTACCCGAAAAATGAATAGAGTTAAATTTATACGTAGTTCTAAAGATACGTGGTATAAATTGGTACAAATTGGGAAAGATACATAAATGTGTATTGAAATTAGTTATAAAAGAAATGAATACAAACCAGATGAATTAATTAGCTTAAGCCTTCAAGTTTAATCACCTCCAAATCGGGTGAAGAACGATTGATAGAAGAAACAATTTGACTAAAATACCAAAAGCCACCAAAAGATAGTATTGGCTCTGTTTTCTGTATATATTGTGTCTAAATCAATGGTCTCTTACAAATGATAACCACTCTTAATATAGTGAGGGAATCCTATTTTGGGTATAATTAAAAATACATAGTGGGGATCCCATGATGGACTAATTAGTTAACTTTTCCTTGATTTCCGTCGAGATTCTCTCCCCAAATGCAGCTATAACGACTCTTTTGTCTCTTGGCTTGACCTCGATCTTGGCCGGTCTCGGTATGGGTCGGTCTCTGGGTCTCGAGCTCGATATTGACACGAGCTCGATATTATGATGATGAACCTCGGTCCATCATGATCCAATCTTGATTAATCACACAGAGGGCAAACTCAGTTTTGACTGTATATAGATAGTCCCCTCGTTTCTCAGAAAGAAGGTGGCGAGAAATGATATGATTTTTCAACCTCCGACAAGATGAATACTGACGTTTGTGACGATCCTGATTGTGACGTATGTGACGAACGTCCCATTGGTTCAGTTACCAAGGCATTAAATGCGCGTCAGTCGATGGTCAGCCACTGCCAATTTTGAACTGTTGCTGTGAAATCTATAAATAGCCTCTTTCTTCATTATTTCAAACTTTTACCTTTAAACCTTTTTCATTCCAATCTTCACAGTTCTTCGCCTTTTCCAAAGCTTCCTATTTCCAGGTTTTAGAAAATTGTTTGCATGATCTACATAAAACACCAAATACTTCAATCTCCCTTCTTCTTTGTTCACAGAAATTTAGATGGCCAAAACGTCTAAAATTGTTCCGCAAAAAGAGGTTTCTTCCTCATCCCGGCCGGCCGGCGAGAAAACGGTGGTAGAGCCACGCCTTGAAGAACTTGTTCCCAGAGGGTGCGTTGTTGATTCCAACTTTAAAGTCGAGAAAACCTCATCGGTTGCTGGTCGATGTGAGCATGTATCGAGATATATATGCTCGATATCCAAAAATCTTCTTGATTTGGTGAAGAAATATTGCAATTGGAAAAACAAAGAGGTTGTGATACTTGTACCGGAGGAGGCGATTACTACCCACATGGAAGGGTACCTGAGTGTTTACACTTATCCTTTTACGCTGGGTCCCCTCGATCCGGTCATCATCGATTTTTTCATGAAGTACCAGGTGACCCTTGGCCAAATTCATCCTTCTTTCTGGAGGATCGTGATACTGCTCCGTTTCTTTGTGAGCAAAATCGATGGGCTTCCCTTTACCCTCGACCAACTCGTAAGATTATATAGCCCTCGACTTTACCGAGGTGGGCTGATAAAGCTTCAACATCGGGCCACTAAGGCATTCGCCTCGAGCATAGATGAAGACAAATATCGAGGTTGGATGGGCCGGTTCATTCGGGTGAAGACTTCGAACCTGATCTCGGCTGAGAGTATGCCATTTCTTGAGAAATGGAATATGAAATGTAAGTATGATCTCATTTAAAATTTTTGTTTGTTATTTTACTTCTTCACCCTTTCTTATTAGTGTTTTTCTCGATGCAGCCGTTGCTTGGATGTCGGGTGCGGTTTCCCACCTCGAGAACTGGGTCAGGAGCCTGGTTTCTACGTCAACATACGCCGAGCACGCATGGCGCGATTTGTCAAAGGGCCGGTAGGAGGCTCGTACTCACGGTAAGCCTTCATCTTGGCTTACCGATTTGCCTATTGTTCGAGATGACATATTTATTCGAAGCATATATTTTCTTATTTTCTCTTCTTGCAGGTCTCGGAAAAGGAAGTGGCTATGAGGTCCCCGTTCAGTGATGAAGAAGTTTTACCGCCTGTCTCAAAATCGGCGAAGGTAAATAAGAGAAAAGGGACCTCGGACTCCGAGGGTCAAAAACCCAGTAAGAGAGTGGCCCGTAAACCCAAGGGAATCACAATCCCACTATCTATGGAGTCATTCCAAAGACTAAGGGATGAATAATAATAATAATAATAATAATAATAATAATAATAATAATAATAATAATAAGAAGAAGAAGAAGAAGAAGGTGGTTCTGGGCTAGTGGCCCGTGTACGAGTTGGCACCAATATTCAGAAAGTTTTGGATTCGGTAGGAGTTGATACTGCTTCGTCCAGGCTCGATGAAGTCGAGGATGGAACTCCGACCCAAGTTCTCAAGCCGAAGGGAATCGAAGATGCTTTACCTTGGGGCGAAGAGATTGTCGAGGAGGCGGTGAAAGCCGGTGCAGAAACCGGGCTTGAGGCTCCGCAAGACGGAGGCGGTACCCCAAAAGATCTTCTCGGGGCAATAGAGATCGGGGATTCTTAGTTTCCTCCATTTTCCCAATCGATGATACGCGACGCTCAGGCCGTGGAGGCCTATCACGGTGAAGAAGTCCATGAAGAGGAAGAGCCTCTCCGTGGTTATTTTTCCGGGGTAGAAGACGTCACCGGTCTTGGTGACTCGGAGGCTTTGAAAGGAGTTTCTTTTCTTTTCAATGAAGCTCAACAGGCCCTGAATCGGGTAAGTTTATTTTCTCTTTGTTAATACTTTTGTTTTCTTTCCTTGTATAATCCCTTCTTTCTACCTTTGTAGGCCTCTGCGCTTCATCACAAGGTGTTTCTCCGATCTCGAGGGGAGCTAAGCCGGCACGAAGCTAAAATTCGAGGTCTTACTGAGGAGAGAGATGCCCTCAAGTTTCTCAGTGAAAAGAGAGAAGGGGAAGCAAAAGGGCTTTGAGTCAAGCTAGAAGCAGCTCGGAAAGCCAATTTATCCGAGCAGGTAAAAAGAATCTTTGAAATTAATGAGACTGACTCGGGCATGATGTCTAACAGTTCGGTCACTCAGGTCCAGCAAAAGCTTGATGTGATCAGGCAGCTTCATGTTGAAGTGGACACAGTGAGAGCGGAGGCCGAGGAGTGGAAAAAGAACATGGATCGCCTTGCCTCAGAAAAGGAGGCCGCCCAAGCTCAACTGGCATCGGCTGAGACCCAACTCCAAAGTTTGAAAGAGAAAACCTTGGTGCAGGCCAAGAAAATCGAGGAGTTCTAGTCTCGTTTGGGCTCGGCAATTTCTGATCGAGAGAGACTGGCCACAGAACATGCAGCGGCCAAATTAGAGGTCGAGATAGCCACTGCTAATGCTGATGTAATGGTGGCCGTCTACTGGTCTGATGTTGAAGCTGCTCAGGTTCGAGCAAAGGAGGTTGCCGAGGCTGCTCAGGCTCGAGCAAACTGGGTTGCCGAGCATGCTAAATTCTAGTCTCGGAGGGAGACTCTAGTGGAGATCCACGCTCGTGGCTTCGATCTTACGGTCGAGATCGAGAATTCTAAGAGGCTTGAAGCCGAGACCAGAGTGTTGGCCTTTCCTGATAATGATGATACAGGGAGTATGAGCGGATTTGAAAGCGAAGGAGGCGTCGAGGGCGAAGATGATGCTCCTGGAGAGGACTAAGTCCTTTAGTATTTTTCATGTTTTCTTTTAAGAGCATTTTGGTCTTTTGTAGAGAAACTTGATCGGGCCATGGTGCCCTTGTAAATGATTTTTGATACCCATATATATAAAACTTCCTTCCTTCTGTAGCTTCTGAATCTTTTGCCCTTTTTGTTAATTTATACAAAGGTCAAAAAGTGCCTTAGCATGGAATAATTATTTGAAGGTCCAAGACTGAGATAGTAAGGACCGATAGAAAGTACTGTGCTCGACCATTTCTTATAGGTGGTCCCCGAGTGAATGTTCGAACTCGAACTGAGGTGGCTCTTAGGCTTGATAAATAGATGTCAAATGAAATGATATGCTAAAACTTAAAGCAGAGTAGCCTTTAGGCATGATATGTAGTCCTCGAGTGAGAATGGTTTGCTCGAACTCGAGTTAAGGTAGACCTTAGGCTTTTATAGTCGAGTGAGAATGATTTCTCAAACTCGAAATAAGATAGCCCTTAGGCTTTATATGTAGTTCTCGATTCGGGGCAATAGTTCAAACTTGAATCAATGTAGCCCTTGGGCTTTATGGTCGAGTGAGAATTTTGCTCGAACTCGAAGCAACGTAGCCATTAGGCTTTATACGTAGTCCTCGAGTGAGAATGGTTTGCTCGAACTCGAGTTAAGGTAGCCCTTAGGTTTTTATAGTCGAGTGAGAATGATTTCTCGAACTTTAATTAAGGTAGACCTTAGGCTTTATACGTATTCCTTGAGTGAGAATGGTTTGTTCGAACTCGAGTTAAGGTTGCCCTTAGGCTTTTATAGTCGAGTGAGAATGATTTCTTAAACTCAAAGCAACGTAGCCTTTACGCTTTATCCATAGTCCTCGAGTGAGAATGATTTGCTCGAACTCGAGTTAAGGTAGCCCTTAGGCTTTTATAGTCGAATGAGAATGATTTCTCGAACTCGAATTAAGGTAGCCCTTAGGCTTTATATGTAGTCCTGGAGTGAGAATGGTTTGCTCGAACTCGAGTTAAGGTAGCCCTTAGGCTTTTATAGTCGAGTGAGAATGATTTCTCGAACTCAAATTAAGGTAGCCCTTAGGCTTTATACGTAGTCCCCGATTCGGGGCAATAGTTTGAACTTGCATCAATGTAGCCCTTGGGCTTTGTATAATTCGATCTCGTTGATTTTTTGGATGGTAGTCCCCGATTTATGGGGTAATCGTTCAAACTACGATCATGGTCGGCCCTTAAGCCTGTTTGCATAATAGATCGAGCATATGAAGTAGAAGAACCTCTCTGAGGTATGAGATATCGGTAAAGAAGAAATTTTTCTTTTATAGGTCATTATTCATGCATACATATTTTGTGCCAGAGCTCGAGCAAACTATGCGGGCATGATCCGTTTGATCATTTGGCCCTTACAAATTTTTCCTATCGAGATCCTGTTGCCATGAAGTAACGATCTTGCCCGAACTTGATATTCGAGGGAACTGCCCCCCAGTATTCAAGGTTGATTGTAAAAAAGCCTCAAATACTATTGAATTGCTCTAAGTTAGCACGATCAATGGTTGCCTTATTAAAAACCTCGCCGGAAAACCCATTTGGGACAAAACCGATCTAAGGGAAAAAGAGTGCAACGCGTGCTTTCAGATCTAAAGACTTCATGTTGAAGAATTCGTCCTTGTTTCTGCTCGAACACCTGCAAGGGTTAGTTTCGAAGTACAAATGAACATGGGAGGATCGTACCCTAGCAGTAGTATCATTTTAGGTGCGATACATTCCAATTGCTCTGTAGTTATTTTCCGTTTATCATACCGAGCTTGTAGGATCCTTTTTCGACGATTTCGAGAACATGATATGGTCCTTCCCAGTTCAGACCCATTTTCCCTTCATTTGGATTTCGGGTATTGAGGGTGACTTTTTTTAGCACCAAGTCCCCGATGTTAAAATGTAAAAGATTGGTTCTTCAATTGTAGTACCTTTCGATTCGTTGTTTTTGGGCGACCAATCGGACGAGAGCGGCTTCTCGTCTTTCGTCCAACAATTCTAGGCTCATATTCATGGTCTTGTTATTTGACTCCTCTGTTGCATATCGAAGCCTGATGCTAGGCTCTCCGACCTCGACCGGTATAAGAGCTTCGGTGCCATAAAGCAACGAGAATGGTGTTGCTCCAGTACTGGATTTCGATGTTGTGTGGTATGCCCATAGGACCTCGGGTAGTATTTCTCTCCATTTTCCTTTGGTGTCGGTCAATCTCTTCTTAAGATTTGGATGATGGTTTTGTTGGTTGATTCGGCTTGTCCATTCCCGTTGGGATGACAAGGTGTTGATAGAATCCTTTTGATCTTGTGATCCTCGAGAAATGTAGTTACTTTGCTGCCGATGAATTATTTTTCATTATCACATACAATCTCGGACGACATCCCGAATCGACATATGATGTGGTCCCAAATGAAGTCTATCACTTCCTTTTCCCTGACTTTCTCAAAAGCATGTGGTTCAACCCATTTAGAGAAATAATCAGTCATAAACAAAATAAACTGAGCTTTACCTGGGGCCGATGGGAGGGGGCCAACGATGTACATTCCCCATTTCATGAAAGGCCATAGAGATAGGACCGAGTGGAATAGTTCCCCGGGTTGATGAATCATGGGTGCATGCCTTTGGCATTTGTCGCATTTTCGAATGAACTCCCTTGAATTATTGTCCATATCGGTCCAATAATATCCTGCTTTGATTACTTTGTGGACCAGCAAATCGACACAGGAATGATTTCCACAAGTGCCCTCGTGAATTTCACGTAGTATGTAATCGGGGTCTCCCGGTCCCAAACATATTGCCAATGATCCATCGAACGTCCTCCTAAATAGAATTCCATCTTCGGACAAGTTGAATCGTGCTGCCTTTGTGCACAGAGCTCTCGATTCTTTTGGGTCTGATGGAAGCTTCCCATTCTTGAAGTACTCTATGTATTTGTTTCTCTAATCCCAGGTTAAACTTGTGGAGTTTATCTCGGCGTGACCTTCTTAGATTACCGATCTCATGAGTTGTACGACAATCCCCGAGTTGAGTTCGTCATCTTCGACCGATGAACCTATGTTTGCAAGGGCATCGGCCTCGCTGTTTTGTTCTCGGGATACATGTTGCAAGGTCCATTCCTTAAATCAATGTAGAGTCACATGTAGTTTATCCAAGTACCTCTGCATTCGATCTTCTCGGAATTAAAAAGTCCCATTGACTTGGTTTACCATGAGGAGGGAATCACACTTAGCCTCTATGACTTCCGCTCCCAAGCTTTTAGCTAGTTCGAGACCTGCAATCATGGCCTCATACCCGGCCTCATTGTTAGTTAATTTTGCAGTTATGATAGATTATCTAACTACATTACCTGTGAGTAATTTTAGTACGATGCCTAGTCCGGACCCTTTCACGTTCAAGGCACCGTCCATAAAGAGGGTCCAGACTCCCGAAGAGGTACCCGATTTTATAAGTAGTTCTTTTCAATCTCGGGTACGAATGGCGGCATAAAGTCAGCCACAAAGTTTGCCAGGATTTGAGATTTGATGGTGGCTCGGGGTCGATGCTCAATATTATACCCACTGATTTCTATAGCCCATTTGGCCAATCGCCCCGAAAGCTCGGGTTTGTGCAAAATATTTCGAAGAGGATAAGTTGTTACAACACATATTGAATGACACTGGAAATATGGTTTTAGTTTCCTAGAGGTGCTTATTAAAGAAAGCGCTAATATTTCTAAGTGTGGATATCTAGTTTCGGGCTTGCCTAAGGTCTGACTGACATAATAAATAGGGAATTGCATACCTTGTTCTTCTCGAACCAGGACTCCACTTACCGCTATCTCCGAGATAGCTAAGTACAGGTAAAGTTGTTCGTCCACTTTCGGGCTATAAAGCAGTGGTGGGCTCGATAAATACCGCTTTAATTCCTCCAAAGCCTGCTGGCATTCCGGAGTCCATGCAAAGTTTCTCTTTTTCTTAAGTAGTGAGAAATATTAGGTGGCTTCTATCTGAGGATCTCGAAATGAATCGTACTAGGGCGGCTATCCGTCTTGTTAGTCTCTGCACGGTCTTTACATTATCCACTACCGTGATATCCTCAATAGCTTTAATTTTGTCGGGGTTGATCTCGATCCCCCTATTGGACACCATGAAACCAAGAGACTTGCCCGAGCCAACCCCGAATGCATATTTTTCGGGGTTGAGCTTCATATTGTACTCCCTCGGTATATTGAAAGCTTCCTGCAAATGCGTTAAATGGTCCTCTGCTCGTAGGGACTTAACTAACATGTCATCAATATAAACTTCCATTGATTTACCTATTTGTTTTTCAAACATTCGATTTACTAGGCATTGATAAGTTGCACCAGTGTTTTTCAGTCTGAATGGCATTACGTTATAACAGTAGGTACCGTACTTAGTGATAAACGAGGTCTTTTCCTGGTCCTCCAGGTTCATCTGTATCTGGTTGTACCCGGAGTAGGCATCGAGAAAACTGAGAGTCTCATGGCTGGCCGTGGCATCGATCATGCGATCGATATTAGGAAAAGGGAAAGAATCCTTAGGGCATGCTTTGTTTAGGTCTTTATAATCTATACACATTCTAAGTTTGTTTCCCTTCTTAGGGACTACCACCACGTTTGCTAGCCATTCGGGGTATTTTACCTCTCGAATGGACCCTATTTTAAGAAGTTTTGTTACCTTGTCCTTGATGAAAGCATGTTTGACCTCAGATTGGGGCCTTATTTTTTGCTTCACCGGATGGAATTTCGAATCAAGACTTAGTCTATGAGTGGTTATTTCTGGTGGGATCCCTGTCATATCAAGATGGGACCAAGCGAAATAGTTTATGTTAGCTATAAGAAATTGAATAAGGTTTTTCCTTAGCTCGGTATTTAACCCCGTACCCATGTATACCTTTCGCTCGGGCAGATGTTCGATTAGCGTGATTTTCTCCAGTTCTTCGACCGTTGATTTGGTAGCGTCGGAATTATCGGGGACCATGAAGGATTGAGGGACCCCATAATCATTACCTTCATCAGTCCTTTGATTTTCTAATTGGTTCGAGGCTGACGTTTGTGATTTCTATTTGGTGTCCCGTTTCTCCTTCGAATCTGATCCATTTGTCGATGATAGTGATGATATCAGAATCACTTCATCGATGACAAACATTTCCTTTGCAGTCGGTTGCTCCCCGTAGACCATTTTGATTCCCTCTGGTGTTGGGAATTTTAGAACCTGGTGAAAGGTCGAGGGTACTGCTCTCATGTTTTGCATCCACGGCCTCTCGAACAGGGCATTATATCTCATGCCGCCCTCGATCACGTGGAACTTCATTTCTTGGATGGTCCCGGCCACATTTACTGGCAAAATTATTTCGCCCTTAGTAGTTTCACACGCCATATTGAATCTATTTAGTACCAGGGTTGCAGGCACGGCCTGGTCCTATAGACTGAGTTGCTCTACGACCCTTGATCGAATAATGTTGGCCGAACTACCTGGATAAATTAACACATGTTTAACTTGAGTTTTATTCGTAAGTACATATATTACCAGTGCGTCGTTATGGGGCTGCATGATTCCTTCCGTATCTTCGTCACTAAAGGATAAGGTTCCTTTAGGTATCTAATCATGAGTTCGAGATTGCTTCTCTCTTATAATCGACATCTTAGTGCGTTTAAGCACCGACCCCTGGGGGACATCGATCCCTCCGATGATCACGTGGATGATGGGTTGTGGCTCTTCTTGTTCGTTTTGTCTTTTGAATCCTTTGTTTTTGAAATGGTTCTTGGCCCGGTCACTTAAAAACTCTCGAAGATGCCCTTCATTGAATAACCAGGCTACCTCATCTCTCAACCACCTGCAATATTCCGTTTTGTGGCCATGGGTGCCATGATACTTGCACATTTAATTGGGATTTATCCGGGCTGGATCAGACTGCAGAGGTCGAGGCTATTTAGTATCTTTGATGCGTCCAATAGCCGATACGATGGCATATGCATCAATGTTGAAGTTATATTCTGATAACCGTGGTGCTTCCTAAGGTCCGGTATGCCTATCGAACCCACTCTTGTTCATCAGTCCTCGAGATCCCTAGCCTAGATCACTTCTCCTTTTGCCTCATACGGGGTTATGTCCCGGTTCGCTATCCCTATGATCTTCATTATACGGCCAGTATCGGTCCGTGTTCGACCTTGGTCCTTAGTCGGTGTCCCTTTTAATAATGGACCCAGAACCCAACTGGTCGTCATCGACTCTAATCTTCGATTGATATCGATTGTGTACGTCGGCCCAGGTAACAGGCGGGTACTCAATCAAGTTCTGCTTCAACCGTCGTGAAGCCATCGAGCTTCGTTCGTTCAGTCCTTGGGTGAAAGCTTGAACAGCCCAATCGTTCGTGACCGGTGGTAGATCCATTTGTTCCATTTAAAAACGAGATACGAACTCTCTTAGTATCTCGTTATCTTTTTGCCTTACCTTGAAAAGGTCCAACTTCCTGGTTTCGACCTTTATGGCTCGGGCATGTGCTTTCACAAAAGAATCTGCAAGCATAGCAAAATAATCGATAGAGTTAGGAGGTAAATTATGATACCATATCATCGCTCCCTTTGACAGGGTTTCACCGAAATTCTTTAATAATACGGATTCGATCTCGTCATCTTCTAGATCGTTCCCTTTGATGGCACATGTGTAAGAGGTGACATGTTCGTTGGGGTTGGTCATTCTATTATATTTAGAAATTTCGGGCATGTGGAACTTCTTGGGGATCGGTTTTGGAGCCGCGCTCAGGGTGAAAGGCTTTTGTTTGAATTTTTTGGAATCCAAGCCCTTCAATATTGGTGGTGCCCCCGGGATCTGATCAACCCCAGAGTTATAAGTTTCCATTTTTTTATCGTTTGCTTCAATCCTCCTTTCTCTTGACTCTATTCGTTTTGTCAGTTCCTCGAGCATTTTAATAATTTCGAGATTAGTCCCCGATTCTTGTTCATTTGACCTTATTACAGCTGGCCCGTTTTGTGGGTGACTTCTTGGGGTGGACCGGGCTCGAGCCTGCTCGGTGTCTGGGTTTGGCTCTGCAACTGAGCTATCGCTACCTGTTGATCTTGCAACATTTTGAAAATCATACACAGGTTGATCCCGTCTTCTCCAGCATTTTGGGCATTTCGAACTGTAGATTGAGCTCCGCCATGAATGTTATTTTCGGGGTCGGAACGTTGGTTCGCCTCAATGGCCATATGTGAATAAACGTCAATTGGATCTATGGCTCGAGTTCCAACTGGGTCGACGAGTGGCCTTTCGTCCCCGGGCGTCAAGTTGTTGTTCTCATCTTGAAGGCCAACTTCGTTATCGATAGGTAGGGCCATTAATTGAGAGTTCATCGTTTTTAACTTGAAATCAAAAAAACTTCCAAGAGAGAGTGTAAAATAGTGTGTTTCACAGAGATTCGTACAAAATAACTACTATTATCCTTAGCCCCACGGTGGGCGCCAAACTGTTTACCCGAAAAACGGATAGAGTTAAATGTATAAGTAGTTCTAAGGATACGTAGTATAAATTGGTACAAATCGGGAATACATAAATGTGTATTGAAATTAGTATAAAAGAATTGAATGCAAACCAAATGAACTAATTAGCCTAAGCCTTCAAGTTTAATCACCTCCAAATCGGGTGAAGAACGATTGATAGAAGAAACAATTTGACTAAAATACTAAAAGCCACCAAAAGATAGTATTGGCTCTGTTTTCTGTGTATATTAGAATGAATGTGTGTCTGAATCATTGCCTTCTTACAAATGATAACCACTCTTAATATAGTGGGGGAATCTCATTTTGGGTATAATTAAAAATACATAGTGGGAATCCCATGAAGGACTAATTAATTAACTTTTCCTTGATTTCCGCCGAGATTCTCTCCCCAAATGCGGCTATAACGACTCTTTTGTCCCTTGGCTTGACCTCGATCTTGGCCGGTCTCGGTATGGGTCGGTTTCCGGGTCTTGAGCTCGATATTGACTCAAGCTCGATATTGATTGGTCTCTGGGTCTCGAGCTCGATATTGACTCGAACTCGATATTGATCGGTGTCTGGGTCTCGAGCTCGATACTATGATGACGAACCTCGGTCCATCATGATCCAATCTTGATTAATCACACGAAAGGCAAACTCGGTTTTGACCGTATACAACTATAAAGTTTATATAAAGGAATAAGAAAAGTTTAAAATACAATAATATCCACATAACATTAGTAGTTTTCTTTTCAATAAGTTGAGCATGTATAGCCTTCACCAGCTTATTTCATGTCTGCTTATATCATGTCAGTTGCACTTACTTTCCTCTCAAATTCAATACCATATTTTGATGAATCTAAGATTTAGTTATACAGACGTCCAAGTTTTTAGAGAACTATACATTGGCCCTTGTTGGATTTGAAGATGTTGGTCCTTGGTCTTAATGCTCTAGAGCAAGCATTATATCTGTATGAGATTCTGGATGATATAGATTCTTTGCCTCAAGTAAGATTATTTAGTGTGTCTTTTTCCTTTTGATGAATAATTTGCTGTCATATTTTGTTTGTTCAGGTGGGACACATTAAGAAAGTCAAGGCAGACTACAATAGATTAATTTCTAGCAGAATTATGTCAAAAATATTAGGTTCAAATTAAAGAGATAGTTAATAATATATCCAACCGTTTGTTTATATGCATTTGTATTCATTCTTTTATATATGTGTTCTGTTATTTGAACGTGCATTTCATGTTAAAATATTAAGATCTCACAAAACATTTTCCTTTTTAAGAATCTTCTTTTCCTCCAACATGTTTTCCTTGGATTAATTATTAAGATTAATTATTGACTTTTGGTTGATTTGAATGTTCATCTTTTTTACCTTGCATTTATCATAGCATGCATCTTTAGGATTTACGCTCATATGAAGTAGATTTATGTTCATCTGAACTATCACTCTTATTAATTTACTGTAATATTTGTTGTTGTGATCACGCAGAACCTTCTTGACATGTATCCGATCCTATCTGGTAGGCTCTTTAACCTTCAAGACTGCATTTGTTTCCAAAATTGTGTAAGTTAGTTATTTCTTAGATTTACTCATTGATTATATATAGGTGTGCGTGTGTCAATTGGTTTGCATCTGCTGTATTTACACAAATGTGCATGTTCAAACTCATTGTATGCAAGTGATAGACATGATTTAGGCGTGTTTTGCTTTTATCTTGCCAAGCACTAGTCCGATCCTTTGGTAAATATGTACTCTTTATGTATGGATCAGATTGGTAATGACAAATAACATGTTTATTTTATTTACTTTTTAAATTTTATGAAGGTTAGTAAGTAATGTACCACTGCTGAAACTTTAGCACTACTACTAGCCAGAGGTAAATTACCTCTTATGAATTTAGAATTTTTGCTTATCTCTCCCATGTTTGGTTGGTATTTCATGTATCTATCTATATATTCTGAGTTCTTGATGGTGAAGTAGAGAAGTTATTACATGTGATACTAACTAACAAGGGGAAAGAGGGCAACAATTGGGTTTAAGATGGTGGGTTTTTGAGAAATTGAAGAAATAGAAAGTGTAGAGAGGAAAGTTTTGGTCTTCTTCTGTACAAGGATAACTAGGAAATGGAACTAAAGGTGAGAAAAGAGTTATTAAAGTAGAAACAAGGAAAGCAGGGGAGTAGAAGAAGGGGATAATATGGTGGAAGGTTCCTTTAGAGTTTTTGAAGCTTTATATTTTCAGCATGTCCTATTTGGAGTTTCTTTATGTCCTATTTTCAGCCGTTTGTTATTTTGATTCGTAAAATATAGTGGATGAAGAAAAAGACAAAGGATTTGGCAATTGTGGATGGCAACGTTACTTGTATATCAGTTTTATGATAACAACGTAACTTAACAAGGGAACATTAACTTCAAACTTTATTTGAATCTTAGGGTGGTGCTTTCTTATTACCTTTATTTATGTTGAGAATATACATTTACTATGTGCAATTAATTTATAATATTTTCTTGGTTCTATTCATATACCTAACATTCTCTTGGTTCTAATGATATACCTAACAGTTTTTTATTATTATGTAATTAAGTCGTGCGTATTCATGTCTATAATTTTTTCTTTTTTAAATATATTTTCTGCAGTATAGAGTTTAAGGTGTATATTAAGCTTCCTTTAATTTGTTTTCTGTGAGCAATAGGGCAAACAACTGACTTTAAAGAATCTATTAGGAGACTGGAGTGTATTAGAGTCTGAGAAAGCATAAGAAGAGAGACTTACTGCAATTTAAGATTATTTAAATTTGCTACTGAATGATGAATATGAGTGCAATTTGAAATGGTTATTGGTGACCGAATATACGTGCCTAAGCTAACTTTCTCAGTAGAGCTGCATGGTACAAAAAGAAAATATGTCAATATCAGATTACCTTTCATTTATTCCAACACTTCATCTTGCAGTGATATTACCAAATTTTCTTGTGATTTACTATTGATCCATGTATCTTTATTATTACCTAAAACAGGATGAATGGATAGTAATTAGAATTATTTTCATAGAGTATAGTATAACTAGGTAAATATAAGAATGATTATAATTAGGGATGATTACGTTGCAAAGATAGAGTTTATAGGATCTGAAACTCTATTAATGTGAAGGAAAAAAAGGAACTGGTTAGTTTAGATGTATTTTTAGGGACGAGAACTCTGCCATTATAAATTTACGATAAGTATGTGATACTTTTATTTTGATGGGTTTTAATGTTTTTTGTTTCAATTGTTTTCTTTGTATGTCATATAAATTTCTTTTCTTTTTAAAATTTTGATTAATGATTTTTTTTCTCTTTTATGTCACTAAATTTATAAAAAAATTATCTGACTGTGCGAAGTGCATGCAAATTAACTAGTGATAAAATAATCAAAACCCTTGAAATAGAGTACTTAAGTGATTCTGCCCAGTCATATACTTCGCGACCGGGGGACCTACGTCGCAATCGTGAAGGCCAATCCATGCCCAGTTGCTGCCCCTTCTCCGCGAATGCGAGTCCATCCGTGCGAACACGATACTCAATCCTGCCGGGCCTACGCGAATGCGGTAGCATGCATGCGAACGTCAAGACCAAACGCATGCCATTCCCCAAGCCGGCTTTCCTCTACGCGAACGCGACGCCTAGGACGAGAACGTGAAGGCCACTATCACACATGCTCCGCGAATGCGACCAACCCCTCGCGAACGCGAAGGGCAACCATCACTTGCCACCTAAACACTCTCCCTGATCGTGACTTACCATTTGCGATCGCAAAGCACACCGGAACATCAGAAACCAACAGTTCCAAAACAAAGGAAAATGGTCCGAACCCATTCGAAACACACCGAGGCCTCCGGGATTCCGTCCAATCATACCAACCAATCCCAAAAACATAACTTGGACCTACTCGAGGCCTCAAAAACACACCAAACGATATCAAAATCACGAAACGCACCTCAATTCAACCTAAGGAGATAATCCAAATTTCAAATTCAAAACTCTCGCCGAACATGCCTAAACAACTCGGAATGACCTCAAATTTTGCATACAAGTCCCAAATGACAAAGTGAACCTATACCAACTCTCGAAAACACCAAAATCTAAATCCGATATCAATAAAGTCAACTCTCGGTCAAACCTATGAACTTTCCAAACCTTCAACTTTCCAACTTTCGCTAAATAGAACCAAATCAACCTAGGAACCTCTGAATCCAAATTCAGACATATCCTAATTCCAAAATCACCATTCGAACCTATTGGAACCATCAAAACGCCATTCCGGGATCATCTACATAAAAGTCAAACCCCGTTCAACTCTTACAGCTTAAGCTTCCAACCTTGGTATTAAGTGTCCCAATTCACTCCAAAACCTTCCCGAACCCAAATCAACCATCCCCTCATGTCACGTAGCAACAAAGAAGCATAAAAAAGTATTAAATAGGGGAACAGGGCTCAAATACACAAAATGACTTGCCAGATCGTTATATTCTCCCCCTCTTAAAGAAACGTTCGTCCTCGTATCATACTTGGGGTCTCAAAAAGCTGAGGATATATGCTTCGCATCTCCTGCTCGGTATACCTAGTAGCCTCCTAGACCGGCTAACCTCTCTAACGATCCTTCACCGATGTTATGTTCTTCGACCTTAACCTTCGAACCTGCCGGTCCAAAATGGCCACTGGCTCCACATCATAAGTTAAATTCTTTTCCAACTGCACCGTGTTGAAGTCTTATAGATGTGACAAATCCTCATAATACTTTCGGAGCATGAAAACATGAAACACTGAGTGAACTTATGATAAACTAGGCGGCAAGTCAAGTCTGTAGGCCACCTCTCCAACTCTCTCTAGTACCTCAAAAGGACTAATATACAGAGGGATCAACTTGTCCTTCTTCTCGAACCTCATCACACCCTTCATAGGCGAAACTCTAAGTACAACCTTCTTACCTACCATGTATGCCACATCATGAGCTTTCCTATCCGCATAACTCCTCTGCCTGGACTGCGTTGTATGAAGCAGCTCCTGAATCAACTTCACCTTCTCCAAAGCATCACAGACCAAATCAGTGCCCAACAAACTAGTCTCTCCAGACTCAAACCAGCCAACCGGAGAACGAAATCGTCTCCCATATAGGGCCTTATACAGAGCCATCTGGATACTCGACTGAGAGCTGTTGTTGTAGACAAACTCTGCTAACGGTAGAAACTGATCTCATGATATTCCAAAATCAATGACACAGGCTTATAACATATCCTCCAATATCTGAATAGTGCGCTTGGATTGCTCATCTGTCTGAGGATGAAATGTTATACTCAGCTCGACCTATGTTCTTGATGATAAGCTATAATCTCGTGTTTTAGTCACTTATTGCACTCCAATTTACTGCATTTTAATTGAGTTTGAGCTTTAATCGCTAGTGTTTTGTACTAATTGTGTATTTTATACCTTATAGGAGAATTCCAAGCTATGTAAATGTTATGGATCTAATTCGAGTGATTTGGAGCTTTGAAGTCTGAGTAAAAGCCCAAGGAATTAAGTTGGGATCGCGTTCAGGGGTCGAGGACCAAGTCTGAATGTCAAAATCGAAGCAAAAAGTCGAACTCTGAGAAAACTACACTAGCGCGGCGCGCCGCGCCTGTGTAAAATCCTGCCATTTGTCAGAAATCAACTCTATGGAAATTCCCACTAATGCCCCTCATGGTGCGTCACCCCATGCGGTGCACCTATGTAATTTTTATAGAGTATTTTCCTATTTCATGCGGGAGAAGGTATTTTTGTCTGGGTCCGACTCTACTTGGTATAAATACATAGAAAAATGGTATTGTTGGGACTTTTGATACAATTTTGACCTAAGGAGGAGTTGGAAGAACACAAGCACAAGGATTTCATCATTCCTTCCTCACTCAAGATCCGGGTTTGGATTGAATTTATGTTTTCCTATACTTTAGTTACATTTCTGAAGAACTTCTCCATGTCTATGGAGTAGATCCTTTTGGGTTTTGATGGATTTGGTGTAATGATGATTGTTTGTGGATTATAACTCTATTTGTATGTATTTGAATCATTTTTGGAAGATTTAATTGTTGCACCTATATTCACTTGTTCTTGTAATTGAAAGAGGCATCACTTATGAAATCTTTGCATTATATTGTTGGTTGAGTTCATAGATTCTTCTAAGTAATAGAAAGAGGCTAGTTGAATCATTGACTAAATCTAGTTAGGAAACTAATCGAAAGAGGTTTTCCTAAAGACCGATCCACTACGCATTGTTGCATATCTTCACAGTGCTTAAATTGGTTCATCTCGTAAGGTTAAGACTTAATCGAGAGAGGAGTTTTTGTTGAATGTTTCAACTAATAATAAAGTGAATTCGAGAGACTCACTTGAACATTGAAAGTGAATTATCTAGAGTTAGATCCCGAACAATTATCTTGTACTTATTCTGTCAAAACCCTATCCTCTTCCACTGATAACCTTAATTGCTTATTCCTTGTTTCAATAGTCACTAGTCAATAGCTGTAGATTTTAGATTCTTAGTTAAATTTTATTATTAATCATATAAATATCAACTGTTGATCCTCCTGGATAACAATCAAGCTAGAAACTACGAGAATACCATTTAAATCCAATCCCTGTGGACACGATATTATACTATATTATCTTTGACTAGCGAGCACAATTTAAGTGTGTGTTTTGCGCTCGTCAAATTTTGGCGCCGTTTTCGGGGATTGGCAATCAATAGTGTTGGAAATAGTTTGTAGTGCTAATTGAGGAATTAGGTTTTCGTCAAATTTCTTTTCATTTTCCCTATCTATTTTATTTTCTTTACTAGTTAAATTCTTTTCAGGATTTGTTTTGTAGTACCTAACAAGTTGGAGAAGATACTGTAGATATTGAACTTTAAATGCTGTGAAGATTGAGTACAACCAGCCTAAAAAAATGGTTGAAGAGTTAGCAACTGAATATTATCAGCGATCTACTATGTGTTTTAAATGCGGTAGAAATCATCTATGGGTTGACTGTCAAGCAGGTATGTATTCTTCCTATGATTCCTATTATGAACAGCCTCACTAGATTTCTAGTCTGTAGAGGTATGAGGATTCATATGGGCACAATCTTGACTCTAGTTGGGATGAATACCCTTATTATAACTGGAATGGAAGCGAAGTGAGACAACCACCTCAGGGGGAGAATGGTAGTTTAGAAGAGCTTGTGTATAAGTTCATAAATAAGGGGGAATAGAGGTTTACACAAGATGATGAAGCCATTAACAACCTAACAATGCAAGTAAGTCAAATAATAAATACACTTTCAGAAAGCTCTTTGTGTTGTGATGATGGATATATGGAGGTGATACCCTGCGAGAATGAGCCTATTCAAGTGGATGAGCTGGTACAAGAAGACTCTGATTCAACTGAGGTGATCGAAAATAAGGCTTTGGTTGAATATGAAGCAACGGAAGAAGAGTTCAAACCCCCATCCACCTTTTCACATTTGCAACCTTTAGTAGAAGAGAATGAGAAACAACTGGTCTTTGACATACCAGAGGAATATTCACTTGACCTTTCTTCTTTGTTTTTTTATTCTATCCTTGATCATGTGGATTTTATTTTTAGAGATTTACAGGAATATGTATGGATTGATCGTGTGAAAGAATGCAGAAATAAGTTAAGGATCATCATGAACGAGCAATTTACCGCTAAAGATGAGGACAAGAAAGAAAGAAAAGAGCGGGTCTTACAAGTATCCTCGGAAGAATTGGGCTTACTGAGCTCCACAAAAAATTCCTAGGAGCTAAAACGAGGAATGAATTCAGAATTAGGGGTGGAGTTCATAAGTTCTCGGAAAAGAAGAAAATTCAGGGAAGTTTTCTTTACCTTTTTAATTGTGTGTCATGGGGACATGCCACAACTTAAAGTGTGGGGTGGGGGATATTTGTATGTTGCATGTATGTTAGTTTTAGTTTTACTTTTGTTAGTTTGAGTAGTTAGAGAAAAAATTTTAAAATTGAAAAAAACATAAAAATTTTAAAATTTTTGATTTTTCACGATGATGGATATCATTCAACAGGTTTCTTGAGGGATTAAAGTCGAAGGAAAAAGACATAAATATTTTATTTTGTTAGGTAGTGTACTAATTTTCCCTTGGGGTTTTTTGTGCCGCGGTTCTTTTTCAAGGGTTTTATTTGAACTGGGTATAGTTAGTTTTTATTTTTGTTAAGAGTAGGAAACATTGTGCTATGATTTGAACTGAAGACAATGTCTCTGAACTTTATTATGCCTTGAGAATATGAATGTTTTATTTGTGACGTTTAGGCTCAGTTTTTGACTCTTCAATAAGTACTTTAAATTGTGTAATTTTAACTTTGCTTAACTGCTTTGACTAGAGTGTCGTGATGATCTGATCCTGAGTGAGTTATGTGCCATATGTCTGTGAGGTTTTGTGTTATTTCGTGCATTGCATTTGATGTCTAAAACTTGCCCCGTGTGTTTGCAAAGCGAAATAGTAGTTTTGTTCAGTCTTGGAAGTGATTGAGGCGCTTCTTTGTTGAGCGAGTTACATGCTTGTACACACCTAATTGTTATTTATCCTAGTTAACCCCTTTGAGCCTGTAATCCTGTTTCTTTGGCAAACACATTACAAGCCTTACTCATTTGTTTGAATTGACCATCTATTTGAACCATTTACCTCTCGTAAGCACATGAATTGATTATGAACTTTGGAAAAGCTGAAGTGTGGTGTGGTTGATTTGGCTCTTAAGTGGAACTAATGAAATAAGGAGAAAGGTGCATTGTATTGAAAAAAAGTAAGAGCCACTTGAATTGAATAAGAAAAGAAAAAGAAAAAAAATATTGTATTGTTGTGCAAAATATTCGTTGATAGTGGTGACGCTTGATGTAATCGTGCTTAAAGAAGTAGGGAGTTAATGTATATTGTTGTGAAGGTGGAGTTATGGTTTGACATAAGTGTGGGTTTTTTAAATGTTAAATTGTATGTATTAAAGTGCTTATGGAGGTGTAGTCACTCTTATATCTAAATGTATCCTACCCGTCCCACAACCTACATTACAACCAATTAAAGTCCTACTTGATCCTTGACTGAATGGGCTCGATTAGTTGAGTAATACACTACTGGAAAGCTTATGGTTCATCTTTTGTAGCATATGAATGTTATTTCTGAGAGTGAATGAATTCTTTCTATCTTGAGTTCCTAATTGTTCTTAATTTCTATTGTGTGTGGAACAACTCTCTATTGTGGCGAGGGCACTTGATTCATGAAGGAAAGGTAATGTCATTGACCTCTGTGTTAAAGTAAGTGAGCGGGTTATAAATAATACACGGTGCGTTTGAGTCAAATTTTGAGGCTATGATGTTACATTATTATGCTTAATCTATTTTAAATAGTCTTGTGATGAGTTATGAGAGTTGTTTAAAACGGTCGTGTCAATATGAAGTATAGTTTGATTGCTCGGGGACGAGAAGTAGTTTAAGTGTGGGGTGTTGATGGTAGGCTATAATCTCGCATTTTAGTCGCTTATTGCACTCCAATTTACTGCACTTTAATTGAGTTTGAGCTTTAATCTCTAGTGTTTTGCACTAATTGTGTATTTTATGCCTTGTAGGAGAATTCTGAGCTATGTAAATGTTATGAAGCTAATTCGAGTGATTTAGAGCTTTGAAGTCTAAGTAAAAGTCCAAGGGATTAAGTCGGGATCGCGTTGGGGGGTCGAGGACCAAGTCTGGATGTCAAAATCGAAAAAAAGCCGGACTCTGAGAAAACTACACTAGCGCGACGCATGAGGCGCTGCGTGGCGCGTCGCTGTAACACTCCTCAAATCTATAAAAGTTTCAACACACGCTAGTTATAGAATTTAATTTCTTTTTTTTTTATCTTGGCTTAAGATTATTATACTTCTATTACAGATTTAAACCCTGGTGATTAACTTTTGAGTTACTTCTCTATTTAAAAATAATTGGATATACAATTAGGGGAATTTTAATAATTTTAGTATTATTAATTATTAAAAATGGGTATCATTAATTATTAGTTAAGTAAAAAAAAAGGGACAAGACAAAAGTCTTAAAGCCTTAAACAAATCAGAATTAAAAAGCCTCAAGGCTGAAAAGCCTTATACGAACAAACAAAAGGCTACTTCTATATTCACACAAAGGCGGAAGGCTAAAAAGCCTTATTCGAAATAGAGAAACAGAACAATGTTCTGTTCATGCAGCAAGCGCAAGGCTACGAAACTTACACACGCAGGCAACGAAAATTCTAGGGTTCTTTACAAATCACTAATTCTTGAACTCGGGTATATAAAATTCTCTATTGTCAATTATCCTAAAGTAGTGATAGGTAAGAATTGAATAGTTAATTTCCTTTTTTCTCTATATCAACATTAAATTTCATGTTTAGGTGTGAAACTTTGAAATTAATTAAAATGCACTGGTTATTGTAGAATCAATTGTTTGACGAGTATAAATTGGACTGGGGCCTACGTGTTGGCCCGAGGAGTTCTGAGGTGAGTTGATATAACCCTTTACTAAAGTGGTTTAACTCACAAAAGTACGCATACAAGGTGTTTGATGAATTGCTTAAAAGAATTAATATGTACTCTATGGAGTGAGTTTGAAATCAAAACTATTAGATGCTATATCGAGTTGTTATTTTGTGATATAAGGATTTTGCAACTGTGAATTTTTATTCATTCTTGCAATAAAAGCATTAAACCTTATGGAATTATAAAATTGCATTTGTCTGTATTTCTTGTTTATGTTCTGCTTTTCAAGTATCAATTTGATTGTCAGGTTCCTTGATGACAAATATCCGATTAAAAGGTAATGTAAAAGTTCTTTGAAGTAGAGTAAGAAAGTCTAGCTATATAGCAATACTATTCAAGAATATAACATTAAATAACATTTCCATGTTTCTTTCCCTTTTGCTTTAAACTTCATAGAGATAGTTGATTGTTCTGCCAAATGTGACTGACTCATGATATTGTGGAATGTAGCCTTTGATCAAACTAAACTTTATGTATACGTAAACATTTAGTAATTGGTTATTACTTCTTTCGTAGGTCTTATGTTGTTAAATGGATCTTGCTACAAAACAAACTACAAATCGCATGATTAATGTATAAAGGATTTTATCTTTGAAAATTCACAAGAAGAAGCTTTTTAAAGAAAAGATTTTGGGAGTATCCTCTATTCTGAGAAGTGGTCATCGTCCAGGACGAGGGTCCTGACCAAGGCGTTGACTTCCTGAAACTACTTGTGCCAAAGTAGGGAGCACACGAGTCGAGGGTCTCGTTGTTGAGAATTTACTTAGCCAGGATAAGGTATGATACATGAGCGCTGAGAACCATGAAGCGAGTGGCACCTCGTGGATTGGGCCTATTCGATCAGGTTGGAATCGAACCCGTGATGATCACACGGTGACTAAGACAGAAATAAGGCAGGATAGTTGGAACTCCCGAAGTATGAAGTGAAGTATATTTTTAAGAAAGAAAAAAAAAGAATTTCTTTTAGAATATTCATAAACTGCGGTTATGCAATTATTTTAGAATTGTTCTTAAAAGCTTTATGTTTTCCATGCATCTAGAATCTTTGCTTGTAATGTATATTTTATTAAGGTTTCGTCCCCTGTCATTGAGACTCACTGAGTACAATGGATGGTACTGACGTTCTCTTTTGGTAACCTACGTTGGTCCGCGATACAATATAGGAATCGGTTTTGCAGGCGAGCAGGCTACAGGTTAGGACTTCCCTCTCTTCCAGTGCTATTGGTGAGCTCCGCTTTTGTTCGTGGAGTATTCCTTTGAGTCATCTTTATTTAGTTATTTCTTTATTTACTTGAAGAACTAGCCAGGCAATCTCATGTCCTGAGCAGTATGTCAGTTTATCAGTAGAGGCTTCATTGACACAGTCGGTGGGTTAAGATTCAGATATTTTTTATAATAACTTAGCAGTACGTCAGCAGTTACTACGAACAAAGTTTGGAGTTGGTTATGTTAGATACTTAAATTAATTAAAAGTATTTGGTTAAAGTATCGCCTTGTTTCATATAAAGTTTAAAGTTATAATAGATTCGGTAAGCACAGATGGTTTGCTCGGTCAAGTTTAGTGATTGGGTGCCGGTCACGGCTTGTTCAGAAAATGGGTCATGACAAACTTGGTATCAGAGCCTCAGGTTTATGGAGTCCTAGGGGTCTATGAAGCAGTGTCAGTAGAGTCTTATTTATGGGTATGAAGCGCGTCATACTTATAAGTAAGAGGCTACAAGTATTTAGGAACAATGTCATTTGTTTTCATACTTTAGATCGTGCAGTAGAGCCTACCTCTAAGAAATTATCTAATGTATTCATTTCTCCAAAAACTCGCAGAAATGACTTGTACCCGCAATTCTAACACTGGCACTCAGAATGGTGGTCAAGAAACTGTAACGACACGACCGGTCATTTTACTTGCTAGAATCCCGTTCCCCTAAATAAGACTTCCTGTACTTACTTTTACTGATTTATGACTTGCGGGGATAGTTGGTTCGGGATTTAGAAGAGTTTGGGTTGAAATCGGAACACTTAGTTCCTTAAGGTTGGTTTGAAAGGCCAAGTTTGACTTTGGTCAATATGTTTAGTAAACGACCTCGGAATCAGGATTTGATGGTTTCAATAGGTTCATATGATGATTTTGGACTTGGGCGTATGTTCGTATTGGATTTTGGGTGACCCAGGAGCGTTTCGGCGCCTAATAGTGAAAGTTGGTTCTTGAAGGTTTTTAAAGTTCTTTAAATTTGGTTTGGAGTAGGTTTTGGTAATATCGAGGTCCGAATGGAATTTCGAGATTGAGAATAATTCCGTAATGTCATTTAATACTTGCACGCAAAATTTGGTGTCAATCCGAGTAGTCTAAGTATGATTCGACGTGTTAGGAGGGATTTAGAAACTTGAAGTTCAAATTTTGATACAATTTGGTTTTGGGGTGTGATTCTTGTTTTTGTTGTTGTTTTACGCATTTCGAGAGTTCAAGCAAGTTCGAATTATGTTTATAGACTTATTGGAGTAGTTGGACGGGGTCCCGAGGGGCTTGGGTGCGTTTCGGACCGCCCGGAGTTGAGTTGAAACATACCAGATTTCTGTTTCTGGTTTCCTTCTTCGCGAATGCTGTCAGACCCTCGTGTTCGCGATGAAAGATTTGGGGTACTGTGGGCTGGGGAGCTTTTTACCTCCGCATTCGCATGTGCAGGACCGCGTTCGCGGAGGTCTAGGCCCTCTAGCCTTCACGTTCGCGTGACCTGGCACGCATTCGTGTAGAAGAGGCTGAACTGGGTAGTCGTTGTTTGTTCTTCACGTTCAGCTGGGTGGCCGCTGTTTGTTCTTCGCATTCGTGAAGAAGCCCTCGCGTTCGCGAAGAAGCCCTCGCGTTCGCGTAGGGTAGGCCAAGCGAGCCTCCGCGTTCGCTTTGCTCCTATCGTATTCGTGATGGGTAAATTTTCCTAGGCCTGGGCCGTTTGCCTTCGCAATCGTGAGGCCTCTTCCTCGATCGCGAAAAAGGCAGACCTGGGAAGAAAGTTTTTAAAAATGGGACTTAGGCTATTTTAGCTCATTTCTTCCATTGTTGGGCGATTCTTGGAGCTCTTAGAGAGGGGATTTCACTTAGCACTTTGAGGTAAGTAATTTCTATATAATGTAAGTTAAATACATAGTTTATGGGTAGATTCTAACATGTAAATTAGTAAAAATCATGGGTTTAGGTGAAAACCTAGATTTTTGATAAAAATGAGATTTAACAAAGGGATTTGTTATGGAATTTAGTAGAAATCATATATTCCTGTTCCTAAGGTTATGGGAAATAACTTTCTTTGAAAATTTCCGAAATCCCAGCAAGTGGGCCCGGGGGGTGAATTTTAGGAATCTTGCAATTTGGGTTGGGTAATCACCTTAATAGTAGAAATATGAACTTTTGAGTATAGATTGACTAGTTTATGCAATGCTTGACTAGTTTTGAGTCGTTTGGCGTCAAATTTGGAGGTTTGAGCGCGTTCTTGAATTTGGGAAGTAGGCTTCGGGACGAGGTAAGTCTCCTTTCTAACCTTGTAAGAGGGAATTAACCCCATAGGTAAACTAAATAAATGTTTGTACCTAATTGTGGGGGCTACGCACGTACGAAGTGACGAGAGTCCGTGCGTAGCTACTATTATGCTATTGTCCGGGTAGTTTAGGACCCGTATCATGCTATACTTGGAATGTTTGTACCATTACTTGCTAATATAATCACTTAAGTCATGATAGAAATTGATAAAAGAATTGTATAAGGTTAAATTCACTTACTTGAAAGTTTGTATGAGATACTTGACTGTAAATGAGAAACATGTGTTTTCTTGAAAATAATTATTATTTGTGGACTCGGGTTGAGCGACTCGGTAGTAAATAGAGGCATCTATGGTTCGCGCAGTTCAACCCTCCGGCAGTGCATAATTTAATATTATGTTGGATCGGGCCGTACGACCTCGGCATAATTGCGCATGTTAATTATCTGGAACTCTCCGTGATTTATACTGCTTAAATGCCTTGAAATGTAAGTGGTTAAATGATATGATTGAAATTAAAATTTTAAATTTATGAAAGAAGTACTTATCTCTTCCCGTTATTGAACTGTGAGAATTATTCATGATATCTGTACTTAGCATAACACTTTAATTACATTATTATTGGCCCTAGTAAGTGTCAAGTCGACCCCTCGTCACTACTTCTTCGAGGTTAGGAAAGATACTTACTGGGTACATATTGTTTATATACTCATACTATGCTTTTGTACTTAATTGTACAGGATCTGAGGCTGGTGCATCTAGTTACCCGCCCGGTGCGCATACCTAATCTTGGACCGAGACTTGACGGTGAGCTACCCCCCTTCTTAGCCGTTCAGCAGCATGGCAGAGTTTCTCTTTTGTTTTTATCTGTCTATTTTGTTTCAGACAGTAGGATAGTCATCTTTTGTATATTCTACTAGTTGCCCACACACTTGTGACACTAGATCTTGGCACGTATCAGTAAACTTTGATTTTCGGGTTGTAATTCAATAGTTATAACTGCTTTTAGATATTTCCGTTTGTTTGCCTTAAAAATCAGTTATTTATCAAATGCTTTAAATGTAAGTAAAGCTAAATGTTGGAATTGCTTAATAAACAAAAATGGGAAATCACTAAGTTGTTCACTGTTGGCTTGTCCAGCAACGGTGCTGGACACCATCACGGCCTGACATGGAGTTGGGTCATGACAACATGGTATCAGAGCACTCGGTTCACGTAGGTCTCATAAGTTATGGGTAGGGCTAGCAGAGTCTCGCGGATCGGTGCGGAGACGTCCGTACTTATCTTCGAGAGGCTATAGGATGTTAGGAAACTACTATTTATTCATCTCCTATCGTGCAATTGATGATACACTAAGTTTCTTTCTTCTATTCTCTCATATATGGTGAGGACGCGTGCGATGGACGTTCTAGACCCGGGAGGAGCTGCTCCCCCCGTTGCTAGAGGCCGGGGCAGAGGCCAAAGGAGGGCACCGACCGGAGGTAGGGGATGGGGGCGTCCTAGAGCTGCCCTAGTAGCACCATCAGCGGATCCAGTTGAGGATTCCATTATTGAGGTGCAGGGCGAGGTGCCTGCCGCAGAGCCAGCCACGGTAGATTTCATGATAGCACCGAGCTTTCAGGAGGTCATGGGCCGTATGATGCGGTTCATGGACACCATGACTCAGGCTGGTTTATTTCCAGCAGACCCAACCACATCTCAGGCAGGAGGGGAGCACAGACCCTTACTGCTCAGGCTCCCGGGCAAACGGTTACGGTATATCAGACTCCGGGTGCACTACCCGTGGGCGGAGCCTAGCCAGTTGTGGTGGCTGCACCTGAACCTAGATCGACTACGGACGGAGATCCTTAGAAGTTATTAGACAGATGGACTAGGTTACACCGCCCTGTCTTCGGAGGCGAGCGCCATGAGGATTCTCAGGATTTCATTGATAGGTGCAGGGACAGACTGCACAACATGAGGATGCTAGAGTCTCATGGGGTTGACTTCACTACTTTCCAACTGGAGGGTAGGGCCCGTAGATGTTGGCAGTCGTATCTTCTTGACAGACCAGCAGGTTCTCCTCCCATGACTTGGAGCCAGTTCACACAGCTTTTCCTGGATAGGTATATTCTACCCTCTGAGAGGGAAGAGTTGCGGTATCAGTTTGAGCAGCTTGAGCAGGGTCAGATGTCAGTGATCGACTATGAGGAGAGGTTTTCTGAGTTGTCTCGCCATGCACTTATGATACTTCCTATGGACGCAGAGAGAGTGCGAAGGTTTGTTGCGGGGCTGCACTCCGGTATTAGTGCCAATATTTCCCGAGAGGTTGAGATGAGGACTTCTTATCAGCTGGTAGTAGAGATTGCTCGGAGGATTGGGTGCTACCATCAGAGGGGGAAAGAGAAGATGTAGCAGGACAAGCCGAGAGGTTGAGATGAGGACTTCTTCTCAGCTGGTAGTAGAGATTGCTCTGAGGATTGAGTGCTACCATCAGAGGGGGAGAGAGCAGATGCAGCAGGATAAGAGGGCCCGTTTCTCTGGAGAGTTTAGAGGTGCTCCGGCTAGGGGCAAAGGTCAGTTTGGGAAGGGTCAGCCAAGCAAACCCCCATATTCATCACCAGCACCTCCTCGAGGTGCTCCAGCGTGCCCCTATTTCAGCATCATGCCTGAGAGTTCTTACCGCCCACCAGCCATCCAGGGTTCTTCCAGTGGGTACTCAGGTCACCAGAGTTCATCCAACTCCTTTTTTAGTGCCATGCCGGAGAGTTCATACCGCCCACCGGCTATTCAGGATTCTTCCAGTGGGTTGACAGGCCATCAGGTTTAGACATCAGGGCAGAAGATCATCACACCGAAGGGCTATTTCGAGTGCGGAGATCTCGGTCACATGAGAAGATTCTACCCCAGGCTTCGGGGCAAGGCAGTGCAGCAGGGCCAACAGCCCATGATTTCAGCACCGGTTGTCCGGCCGCCCTGGGGGCGGAGGGCAGGCTGGTAGGGGTCGTCCTAGAGGTGGAAGCCAGGCAGGGGGAAGCTAGTCAACTACTGTTCAGTCAGGCGGGGGCCAGCTCGCCGACGCTCCAGCCAGATTCTATGCTTTTCCGGCTAGACCAGATGTATTGGCCTCAAATGTCGTGATCATAGGTATTATTTCTGTATGCGGTAGGTATGCTTCGGTATTATTTGATCCAGGGTCTACCTATTCATATGTGTCATCTTTGTTTGCTCATTTTCTGGATATTCCTCGTGTGTCCTTGGGTACTCTTGTTTATGTGTCCACTCTTGTGGGCGATTCTGTGGTCGTGGATCGGATCTACATATCATGTGTGTCCACATTCTGTGGTTATGAGACTAGGGCCGACCTTCTTCTACTTGATATGATCGACTTTGAGGTCATCCTGGGCATGGACTAGTTATCTCCATATCACGCCATACTTGATTGTCATGCCAAGACTATTACCATAGCGATGCCAGAATTACCGAGATTGGAGTGGAAAGGTTTCTCAATTAGTACAGCTAGTCGGGTCATCTCTTTTCTGCAGGCTCGACATATGGTTGAGAAGGGTTGTTTGGCTTATCTAGTTTATGTTCGGGACACCACCGCAGAGTCTCAGATGATTGATTCAGTTCCAGTAGTCCGGGAGTTTGCCGATGTGTTTCCTTCCGACCTTCCGGGCATGCCGCCAGATCGTGATATTGATTTCCGTATTGATTTGTCTCCAGGCACCTAGCCTATATCCATCCCACCCTACCGTATGGCTCTGAAAGAATTGAAGGAGTTGAAGGAGCAACTTGAGGAGTTGTTAGCAAAGGAGTTTGTGAGACCAGGTGTATCACCTTGGGGTGCACCAGTGTTATTTGTGAAGAAGAAAGATGGGACTATGCGGATATGCATTGATTACCGCTAGTTGAACAAGGTTACCATCAAGAACAAGTACCCGTTGCCGCGTATCGATGATTTGTTTGACTAGTTGCACGGTTCTAGGGTGTTTTCTAAGATCGACTTGAGATCAGGATAACATCAGGTGAAGATTCAGGACTCAGATGTTCCGAAGACTGCCTTCCGTACCAGATATGGTCATTATGAGTTTCTAGTGATGTCCTTCGGCTTGACTAATGCCCCAGCGGAGTTTATGGATTTGATGAACCGGGTGTTCAGGCCTTATATTGATTCCTTCGTTATTGTCTTCATTGATGACATCTTGATTTACTCACGCAGCCTGGGGGAGCACGAGCAGCATTTGAGAATGGTACTTCACACCTTGCGAGAACAGAAGCTATATGCTAAGTTCTCCAAGTGTGAGTTCTGGCTAGAGTCTGTGGTATTCTTGGGGTATGTTGTATCAGGAGAAAGTATTAAGGTGGATCCCAGGAAGATTGAGGCAGTTCAAAGTTGGCCTCGTCCCACTTCGGCAATCGATATCAGGTGTTTCCTGGGGTTGGCAGGTTATTATCGCCGGTTTTTACGGGGTTTCTCATCCATTGTAGCACCTCTGACTAGATTGATCCAGAAGGGTGTCCGTTCCGTTGGTCCGATGATTGTGAGGCGAGCTTCCAGAAGCTCAAGACAACTTTGACTACAATACCGGTTCTAGTGTTGCCTTCCGGCTCGGGGATGTGTACGGTATATTGCGATGCTTCACGCGTTGGCTTGGGTTGTGTATTGATGCAGGAGGGGAGAGTTATTGCATATGCTTCGCGTCAGCTAAAGATTCATCAAAAGAATTACCCTGTGCACGATCTAGAGTTAGCTGCGATTGTTCATGCTCTTAAGATATGGAGGCATTATCTGTATGGGGTGTCATGTGAGGTTTATACCGATCATCGTAGCTTACATCATTTGTTCAAGAAAAGGGATTTCAATTTGAGGCAGCGTAGATGGCTCGAGTTACTGAAGTATTACGACATCACTATACTTTATCATCCGGAATGTGGTCGCGGATGCCTTAAGCAGGAAGGCAGAGAGTATGGGTAGCTTGGCATTTATTTCAGCGGAGGAGAGGCCACTAGCTTTGGACATTCAGTCCTTGGCTAACAGACTTGTGAGGTTGGATATTTCAGAGCCCAACTGAGTTCTTGCATGTGTTGTTGCCCAGTCTTCACTATTGGAGCAGATCAAGGCTCGACAGTTTGTTGATCCGCACTTGGCAGTCCTCAGGGAGACAGTACTACAGGGTAGTGCCAAGGAGGTTTCTATGGGAGAGGATGGTGTTCTGTGACTCCAAGGTCGTCTATGTGTTCCTAATGTCGATGTCTTGAGGGAGAGGATCCTAGAAGAGGCACACAGTTCTCGGTATTCTATTCATCCAGGTGCTACGAAGATGTATCGTGACCTGAGACAACATTATTGGCGGCGACAGATGAAGAAAGACATAGTTGAGTATGTGGCTAGGTGCCTAAATTGCCAGCAGGTCAAGTATGAGCACCAGAGGCCAGGTGACCTACTTCAGCAGATGACTATACCTGAGTGGAAATGGGAGCGCATTACCATGGACTTCGTAGTTGGGTTGCCACGGACCTTGTGGAAGTTTGATGCAGTTTGGGTTATTGTCGACAGGTTGACCAAGTCGGCACACTTCATTCCGGTTGTGACTACATATACTTCAAAGAAGTTGGCCCAGATTTATATTCGGGAGATAGTTCGGTTGCATGGTGTGCCTGTTTCCATCATATCAGATAGAGGCCCTAAGTTCACCTCACATTTCTGGAGGGCCGTACAGAGTGAGTTGGGGACCCGTGTAGAGCTCAGCACAGCATTCCATCCACAGACCGACGGCCAGTCAGAGCAGACAGTTTAGATATTGGAGAACATGCTAAGAGCATGTGTGATTGACCTTGGGGGACAGTGGGATCAGTTCTTGCCTTTGGCCGAGTTTGCTTACAACAACAGTTATCAGTCCAGCATCGAGATGGCTCCATTTGAGGCTTTATATGGTCGGTGATGTCGTTCTCCCATCGGGTGGTTTGAGCCCGGCTAGGCTAGGTTATATAGTACTGATTTGGTAAAGGATGCCTTGAAAAAGTTAAAGTTGATTCAGGGGCGACTTCGCATAGCACAGTCCAAACAGAAGAGTTACGCGGATCAGAAGGCATGCGATGTATCATTTATAATCGGCGAGAAGGTTCTCTTGACTGTCTCACCGATGAAGGGTATTATGAGATTCGGAAAGAAGAGCAAGTTGAGCCCAAGATTTATAGGCCCATTTGAGGTGTTGAGGCGAGTTGGAGAGGTTGCTTATGAGCTTGCTTTACCTCCTAGCCTATTAGGGGTTCATCCAGGTTTTCACGTGTCTGTGCTCTTGAGGTATCACGCCGACTTGCCTCATGTGTTAGACTTCAGTACTATTCAGCTAGATAAGAGCTTGGGGTATGAGGAGGAGCCAATTGCTATTGTTGCTAGACAGGATCGCCAGTTGAGGTCCAAGAGGCTTTCCGCGGTAAAGGTTCAATGGAGGGGCCAACCAGTCGAGGGGGCGACCTGGGAGTCCGAGGAGGATATGCGGAGCAGATATCCACACTTACTCAGCACTTCAGGTATGAATCTAATCCCGTTCGAGGACGAACGTTTGTTTAAGAGGTGGAGAATGTACGACCTGACCGGTCATTTTACTTTCTAGAACCTTGTTCCCCTAAATAAGACTTCACGTACTTTCTTTTACTGATTTATGACTTGCAGGGATGGTTGGTTCGGGATTTAGAAGAGTTTGGGTTGAAATCGGAACACTTAGTTCCTTAAGGTTGGCTTGAAAGGCCAAGTTTGACTTTGATCAACATTTTTAGTAAATGACCTCGGAATCGGGATTTGACGGTCCTAATAGGTTCGTATGATGATTTTGGACTTGAGCGTATGTTCGTATCGGGTTTTGGGTGACCCGGGAGCGTTTCGGCGCCTAATAGTGAAAGTTGGTTCTTGAAGGTTTTTGAAGTTCTTTAAATTTGGTTTGGAGTAAGTTTTGGTGATATCCAGGTCCGAATGGAATTCCGAGACTGGGAATAGTTCCATAATGTCATTTAAGACTTACACGCAAAATTTGGTGTCAATCCGAGTAGTCTAAGTATGATTCGATGCGTTCGGAGCGATTTAGAAACTTGAAGTTCAAACTTTGATTCAATTTGGTTTTGGGGTGTGATTCTTGGTTTTGTTGTTGTTTTATGCATTTCGAGAGTTCGAGCAAGTCCGTACTATGTTTATAGACTTTTTGGAGTAGTTGGACAGGGTCTCGAGGGCTTCAGGTGCGTTTCAGACCGCCCAGAGTTGAGTTGAAACACACCAGATTTCTGCTTCTGGTTTCCTTCTTCGCGAACGCGGTCAGACCCTCGCATTCGTGATAAAGGATTTGGGGTACTGTGGGCTGGGGAGCTTTTTCCCTTCGCATTCATGTGCGCAGGACTGCGTTTGCGAATGTCTGGGTCCTCTAGCCTTCACGTTCGCATGACCTGGCCCGCGTTCGAGTAGAAGAGGCTGAGATGGGTCGCTGCTGTTCGTTCTTCGTGTTCGCGAAGAAGCCCTTGCGTTCGCGTAGGGTAGGCCAAGAGAGCCTCCGCATTTGCGTTGCTCCTGTCGTGTTTGCGAATGCTAAATTTTCCTGTGCCTGGGCCGTTTGCCTTCGTGATCGGCCTCTTCGGCGATCGTGAAGAAGGCAAACCTGGGCAGAAACTTTTTAAAAACGGGACTTAGGATATTTTAGCTCATTTCTTCCATTGTTGGGCAATTCTTGGAGCTCTTAGAGAGGGATTTCACTTATCACTTTGAGGTAAGTAATTTCTACATAATGTGAGTTAAATACATAGTTTATGGGTAGATTATAACATGTAAATTAGTGAAAATTACGGGTTTAGTTGAAAACCTAGGTTTTTGATAAAAATGAGATTTAACCACGCGATTTGTTATGGAATTTTATAGAAATAATATATTCATGTTCCTACGGTTATAGGAAACAACTTTCTTCGAAGATTTTCGGAATCCCAGCACGTGGGCCCGGGGGGTGAATTTTAGGAATCTTGCAATTTGGGTTGGGTAATCACCTTAATAGTAGAATATGAACTTTTGAGCATAGATTGACTAGTTTATGTAATGTTTGACTAGTTTTGAGTCGTTTGGTGTCAAATTTGGAGGTTTGAGCGTGTTCTTGAATTTGGGAAGTAGGCTTTGGGATGAGGTAAGTCTCCTTTCTAACCTTGTGAGAGGGAATTAACCCCATAGGTGAATTAAATAAATATTTGTACCTAATTGTGGGGGCTACGTACGTACGAAGTGACGAGAGTCCGTACGTAGATACTATTATGCTATTGTCCGGGTAGTTAAGGACCCGTATCATGCTATACTTAGAATATTTGTGCCCTTACTTGCTAATATAATCACTTAAGTCATGATAGAAATTGATAAAAGAATTGTATAAGGTTAAATTCACTTACTTAAAGGTTTGTATGAGATACTTGACTGTAAATGAGAAACTTGTATTTTCTTGAAAATAATTGTTATTTTTGGATCGGGCCGAGCGCCTCGGTAGTAAATAGAGGCATCTATGGTTCGCGCCGTTCGACCCACCGACAGTAAACAATTTAATATTATATTGGATCGGGCCGTACGACCTCGCATAATTGCGCATGTTAATTATCTGGAACTCTCCGTGATTTATACTGCTTAAATGCCTTGAAATGTAAGTGGTTAAATGATATGATCGAAATTGAAATTTTAACTTTATGAAAGAAGTACTTATCTCTTCCTGTTATTGAATTGTCAGAATTATTCATGATATCTGTACTTAGCAAAACACTTTAATTACATTATTATTAGCCCTAGTAAGTGTTAAGTCGACCCCTCGCCACTACTTCTTCGAGGTTAGGCGGAATACTTACTGGGTACATATTGTTTATGTACTCATACTATGCTTTTGTACTTAATTATACAGGATCTGAGGCTGGTGCATCTAGTTACCCGCTCGGCGCACATACCTGATATTAGACCGAGACTTCACGGTGAGCTGCCCCCCTTCTGAGCTGTTCAGCAGCATGCCGGAGTTTCTCTTTTGTTTTTATCTGTCTATTCTATTTCAGACAGTAGGATAGTCATCTTTTGTATATTCTACTAGTTGCCCACACACCTGTGACACTAGATCTTGGCACGTGTCAGTAGACTTTGATTTTCGGGTTGTAATTCAATAGTTATAATTGCTTTTTAGATATTTCCGTTTGTTTTCCTTAAAAATCCGTTATTTATCAAATGCTTTAAATGTAAGTAAAGCTAAATGTTGGAATTGCTTAATAAACAAAAATAGGAAATCACTAAGTTGTTCACTGTTGGCTTGTCCAGCAACGGTGCTGGACGCCATCACGGCCTTACATGGAGTTGGGTCGTGACAGAAACTATTGCTACTATTGTGGCTCAAGGTAGAACTAAGAAGGCTTCAACTCATAAAAGGAAGGGTAAATCTACAAAGGGGGTTCAAGTACCCCGGGTTGAGCATGAAGAAAGGGTGGAGCATGATGAGCAAGTACCTCAGGATCCAGTGCCACCCCCAACAATAGTTTCGGCTCAGACAACTATATCTCCAGAGGTGGGTCAGATGTTTAATGCTGTCAACAGTGCTAGGGAGATGTTTAAAGCCTTCATGGCCAAAGGAGAAGGTGACTATTAGGACTGAAAGCACGCGTTGCACTCTTTTTTCCTTGAACCGGTTTTGTCCCAAATGGGTTTTCCGGCAAGGTTTTTAACGAGACAACAGTAAATCATGCTAACTTTGATTCGAAGACCGGTTTTAAATCGGAGCCAATGGTCGCATCAACAGTATTCAAGCCCTCTCGAGATCGACCTCGAATACTGGGGGCCATCACCCTCGGGTTAAGGTTTCTTAGCAAGGAAAGAAGGAAACTTTGTACTTGAAGAGCTTAGGCTCGGTGGTTAGGATTTATTGTAAGGGCCAAACGGTCAAATGAATCGTGCCCGCGTAGGCCACCTTAGGCATAATACAAGCTTTTACACGCTTTCGATAAAGTACTTTACACATAGAAATGAAAGAAAGTTTCCACCTTGCTATTACGTATTGTTTCCTTTTTGAACATAGAGCCCAAGGGCTTTACCTATTCGGGGACTATCGAGCCCAAGGGCTACCCCTACTCGAGGTCGGGCAACTCGGTCTACCAAATCCCGGAGGCACAAAACCTATTGGGTAGTGCCTAAACACAAAAGGCTACGACCACCCTAAAAGTTGACTCGGAGACGTCCGAAGTTCGTAATTAAAGCATAAGGCCTTTGTAAAAATTCAAAACATGCTAAAAGGTTACCCTCGGGAAAAGCATCGTCTAAAATCACTTAAGTATCTTGGGTAAACTTCCAGTCACTCCGAGTTTTTAAAACCTCGAGCAAATAAAGTTGCATCAAAGTCGGGGGTTGTTCGGACCTCCGAAAAGAAAATGACTTATTATTACATTTGATTCTATGCAAAGGCATTAGAAATATTTGCAAGAATAGAAACGATGCTAAACACTGAAGACTCGAAATTGCCAAAAAGGGAAATTTATATATTCCGGAATCTCTTTACAAAGGCCCAACAAAAATGGCCTCAAAATGAACAAACAATATACACAACACAAAAACAAAAACAATTCTAAGGCATTCATGTCTGATCTTCGCCGGGGCCTGATTCGGCGCCAGAACCTTTAGAGCCTTCGGATTCCTCGAAACCCTTATAGTCCTCTGTACCCTCGGGTTTAGAAAGTTTCTTTGCCTCGGCTTCAAGCTTCCTTTCCTCCTCGATATCTGCCGATAGTTCGTAGCTTCGGGCATGGATCCCTTGTAGGGTCTCCTCCGAGACAGCCGCCTCATATATTCGGCATTAGTCTTCAGGCGGGCCTCGACCGCTTTAACGTCGACCTTATCTTGGGCCACCATATCTTCGGCATCGGTGGAGGTTGTGTCCAACGTGAACCTTATTATTTCACATTCTTTCCGATGGCATCCCGTTCTGCTAGGGTCGAGCTCAGTTGTGCTCGGAGCGTCATTCAGCTGGGATCGCTTGTCAGCTTTCTCCTTTGCCACTCAAAGTTGAACCTCTACTGATGCCAGTTGTGACTGGGTAGTTTCTTTCTCCAAAGCCAGCCGGTCCATTCTACTTTTCCAACCATTAGCCATGGCTTGGACCTCGTTTATTTCAACTCAGAGTCGGGTGATCAGGTCGATCTTCTCCTGGATCTGCGAGGTTCGGTCGTTAGTCGCCATGACTAGTTCCTCATTTCTAAATTCAAAGACTTATACCTTTTTGACCAGGTCGACATGTTCTCGCCTCAGGCTTGAAGCCTCTTTTTGAGCCCTATCTAGCTCGGCATGACTGATGGCCTTGTCCTGTTGCTCGCTGAGGAGCTTGTACGTATCCCTTTTTTGAGCCTGCTCCTTGAGCTCGAGCTCGATCTAATTGACCTCGACCTGGTACCGGAGGAAGCTCTCATGATAAAGTACTGAGGCCTGTGAAAAAATGAAAGACGTGAGAGACATCAAAACCTGAGTAAAATCCAAAAAGATGTAATGATGCCTTACCCGGTTCAGCGCCTGCTGCACCTCATTGAAAAGGCATAGAACAATCACCTCGTTCATTTTTTCCCGGTCATCCTCGGTCACCAGGCATTAGAGGTAGATGGCTACACTCACAGGGGTAGATAGAACCCGGGCATCCTCTGGTACAGTAAAACTGACCGATCCCTTGCGATCGGGGTCCACACTCGGAGCGGGAAATTGGTTAATCAATTTTGGGCTCGAACTTGGCCCGCTAGCTTCCGAAGATGTATCCTTCTTCGGGACTTCCAGATCACCCAGCCCGAAAAACCTTTCCAAAGTGGACGAGTCCATGCCATCAAAGAAAGAATGAAGGGGATCGTCCGTGCCATGGATCTCTTCATTGGACTTCTCCTTTCTTGCTTAGGCCTCCCCGACATTTCTATTATACCGGGTGCTTCCTTTGTAGCGGAGCCGGCGTCCTGGGGGGTCTGGGCCCACGTCTTCATACCAATTTCCCGAGTCTGAGGGAGGTCGGCCTCACGAATCTCCCATTCGACTGACGCCTAATCCCCGGGAGGGGTCGGTTCATGGGCAATAAAAATGTCATCTTCTTCGTACTCATCCTTGAGCCAAAGAAGCGAATCAGAGTTTAGCACCCGAGAGCTGGAGCTCTTCTTGGGTTTACGAGCCACTTTTGTTTTTTGGCTTCACCACGGAGCTCCAGGAGCCCGAAGCCTTTCTCTTCTTCTTCTTATTCTTTTCCCCCACGGAAGCCCAGGGCTATCCCGTAATGGAGGGATCAACGGACGAGGACACATCCTTGTCCCCTTCCAAAGGCCTAAGTTCGGTGTCTTAAGCAAACCTATAAACATAAAGGAAGAAAAGTCAGTATGATGTAATTTAAAAGCATGGTATTAACTATTGGGAGAAAGACCTTACCATGAGAACGAGCCTCCCATCGGCCCTTCGAAATCTTGTGCCATGCACGCTCGGAGTACGTCATCTATTTGCAGATGACCTCGATCCACTCCTTAAGCTGGGGGACCGCATCAATGGTGAACCGACGAGACGCAATCTTATTCACGAAGTAACGAAGGAGGATTACAATCCTCTATAGATACGGGTGGATTTTCCTAAGGCACACCTCGTATATCTTACAAAAAGCTAAAATAATTGGGTCCATCAGGCCTAGCGTGAAGCGGTTGTAAATACTTAAGTACCTCTCCATGTAGATAGTAATAGCGTCCTCGGGCCCGGGGACTACCACGTCCTTACCCTCCCAATTATAGTCCTCTCGGACCACGGGAAGGACGTCTTCGGTAACGGAGCATATGTACCTTAATGCTCCTTTACCCCGGTCCTGCTTGGACGAGGGTTTCTCGACCTTGAAGTCATCCGCAATTGAGCTCCCCCTAGGAATAAGCATTTTCAAGGGGGGATCGAGAGCCGGTTCGGTGGCAGCCACTTCGAGAGCTACCATTTCGAGGGCAACTACATCAGGAGCAATCGCCTCAGTACCGCCGGCCGGTTAGGAAGATGAAGAGGCAACTTGTTGAGGAACCGATTTAGATGTTTTAGCCTTTGTTACTTGGGGAAGTTTGAAAATATAAATAAAGAATATGAAGGTCTGAAAGAATGAGTTTGAAGGATGAAGAGCAGAGTGTGAAGATTTGAAGGAAATCTGGATAAAAACCTAAAAACAACTATGATAAATTGAAGGTTTGGAAGGTTCATATGTTTGACCGGGAGTTGACTTTGTATATATCAGGCTCTTATTTAGGATCGAAGAGTTGGTATAGGTCCATTTGTTTTATTTGGGACTTGTATGGAAAATTTAGGTCATTCCGAGTTATTCAGGCATGTTCGGCTTAAGTTTTGAATTTGAAAATTTAGATTAGTTCCTTAGGCTTGAATTGAGGTGCGATTCGTGGTTTTGATTTCGCTTGGTATGATTTGAGGCCTCGAGTAGGTCCGTTTTATATTTTCGGATTGGTTGGTGTGATTGGACGGGGTCTCGAGGGATTTACGGATGGGTTTCAGATTATTTTCCTTTATTTTGGAACGACTGTTTTCTGATGTTTTGGTGTGCTTCGCTATCGCAGACAATGTGTTAGTGGCAGGTGATGGTTGCTCTTCGCTTTTGTGAGGGGTTGGTCACGTTCCCGGAGTCCTGTGTGGCAGTGGCCTTCGTGTTCGCGTCCCGGGCATCGCGTTCATGTAGAGGAAGGCCGGCTGGGGGAATGGCATGCATTTGGTCTTCGAGATCAAGTGCATGCTACCGCGTTCGCGTAGACCTAGCAGGATTGAGCATCGCATTCGCGTAGAAGGGCAGTAACTGGGCATGGAGTGGCCTTTACGATCATGACGTAGGTCCCGCGATCGTGAAGTGTATGACTGGGCAGAATAACTTAAGTACTCTATTGAGGGTTTTGGTTATTTTATCATTTTTTGAGTTCTAGAGCTCAGATTTGGGCAATTTTGGAGAGAATTTTCACGATTTGATTTTGGATAAGTATTTTGACTCTGATTTGTTTATTTTTCATGATTCCATCCTTGATTTTAGCGTGTGATTGGTGAATCTAAGCGAGGAAAAATTAGGGATTTTGGTAAAAATGTTTCTAAATGAAATTTGAAGATTTGAACCCCGATTTAGAGTCGGAATTGGATAAAACTTGTATGGTTGGACTCATATTTGAATGGTTGTTCAGAATTGCGACTTTTGTCAAATTTCGGGAGGAGGGATCGTGTTCACCTTTTGGGTTGGTTTTTTTAATTTTGATAAAGATCGAAGCTTTATTGTTTGAGATATTTTTCCTACGGCATTACCTGATGTTATTAAGTTGTTTTTGACTAGATTCGAATCGTTCGAAGGTTGATTCGCACATGAAGGGAATTTTGGAGTCTTGATTTACGTGCTTTGAGGTAAGTAACATGTCTAAATTTAGTTTGAGAGTAAACTATGGTATTTGATATATGTTGGGGGTGATACACGTGCTAGGTGACAGGCGTATGTGCGTGTACCGAAGTTATTCATTGACCTTAGGTTATTATATGCCTTGATTGTTAACATACCTCGTTGCATTCGTGTTTTTCTACTTGTATGATTATTTGAGCTATGATTCATGTTAGAAATCATGTCTAGGCTATGTGCTTATTTGTTGAGACTTGATGGGGCTATTCTTGCTATTTTGAGCTATTTTGCCTTGATTGCAGTCATATTCTCAATCAAAAGTTTTCATCTGCATGTTATATCTCAGTCTCTGCACATTATTTGTATGTCATATAACATGATGTTGATGCCTTCTATATGTGATACTGTTTGGGCTGAGTTTTATGAGATGTGATCCATTGAGACTTGAGCGCTTGATGACTTATGTGGGCCATAGATTCGTATTGTGATTTATATTTGAATTAGGTTGCATACCGCAACAGACTGATATTTGGCGGGTTGCACGATGCAACAGTTATATTGATTGTTGGATTATATTAATCAGGGTTTGGGCAAGGATCCAACCCTCTAGAGTCAGGTATTCACAGTGAGCGCAGGCACAGGGTCATATATGTTCCGTGGTGAGGGGAATTTGTGACAGGCACCCATACAATGTTGAGTGTGGTTGTATGTGTGATAAGGAGGGGCATTTGTTCTAGGCACCATGAGCGTGCTGAGTGTGAACATAACTAGTGGTTTCACTATGATGTTATTTATTTGACATGTAGACATAAAGATGTATTTTCCTCATGCTAGATGGTAAATAAAGTGTCTTAATTATTGTTGAAAGTTTGGAAAATACAGTTTCCTTGATAAACTCATGTTTTAGTGATTTCAGTTATAATATTGGGCTTTGATTGTTACATTTAGAAAGCATGTCTAACTTTCTATATTTGTGAACGAGTTGAATATGATATCTCTTGACTTGTTTACTTATACTGTCATCATTATATTATGTGTTTTTATTGATTATTGGTGTTGGACACTAACATTCTTCCGAGTTCGTCAATGCTTTCAGCCCAATGTTAGATTTGTTATTTATTAAGCACATTGAGTCGGTTGTACGCATACTACACTTTGTACATTATGTGCATATCATGTACTGCTGGGTGTGGTGATTGCTAAAGTTCGCACTTATTCTAGCTTGTGGAGACTACGAGGTAGCTGCTATGTAGTTTGCAGATCTTGAAGTTCTCTTTTGTTTATTTCTGCTATCACTGTTCTGTCATTAAGAAAGTTTTGTATTGAGGATTTGACTCTGTATTTTGAGATTCTGTAGTGCTCATGTACTCGTTGACACAAGATCATGGGACAGGTGTAGTTGCATTATTATTGCTATTTTTAGATTTTTGTTTGATTATATCATTGTTGAGATTATTAAGTTCTTTTATTTGAGTTTATTGTTATTGTGCAACTGTTGGCTTGTCTAGCAAGCAGTGTTAGACTCCATCACGGCTCTAGTGGGAGTTTGGGTCGTGACAGTTGGTATCAGTACCCTAGGTTACCTAGGTCTCACGAGTCATGAGCAAGTTTAGTAAAGTCTTGCGGATTGGTATAGAGACGTTTGTACTTATCTTCGATAGGCTATCGAACTGTTAGGAAACTTCACTATCTTGTATTCTTGTCGTGCAAATTTGTTAATTCCGAAGTTTAAATCGTTTCTCTCTTATTCTTTTACAGATGGTCAGGACACGTACAAAATCTGCAACTGGTCAGGAGTCGGACCCCCAGACTGCAGCCACTACCAGGGGTAGAGACCAGGGCCGAGGTAGAGCTCAGCTTAGAGCACGCGCAACGCCACCTGATGTTGAGCCTTAGATAGAGAAGGAGGAGGAGGTCCCTGTTCTGACCTAGCTAGTAGGGCTAGCTCAGGTCCTAGAGGGGTTCATCGATACCTGATCCATGTCCAATCCGCACTCAATAGTGAGTGAAAACGGTCGTTGGAAGAATTGTACCCAACGAGAGTCGGGGTCGATTTCCACGGGGAGTTACTATGGGTGTTAGGAGTATACACTTGACGAAAGAGAATGGAATAACTAAATTGCGCTTTCAAACTAAAGGTTTTGATTTCTAATTCTAAATTTACTCTAGCAATTATAAGCTAAGAAAAGAAACTAGAAGCGAATGATTGTTTTTGGTGTTTTTCCAAATAGTTAAAAAAGCTTATGGATGTGACCGTAACCTAGGTGTTCGCCTAATGGGTTAAATATGTTAACACTTTTTTTGTTGATTGGGGTGTATTATAGCTCTCAGCTCTACGTTACCCACTCAATACCTCTCGTTCATAGAGTGATTTTGCCCAATTTGGCTTTCTCAAGCCCAAATGGTTATCAAACTAAATAGTTGATATGAGCTCAAGTCGGCTTCTCACTATCTCTAGTTTGAACCCTTTAATTAGGCTAATCAAACCCTCAATTAGCCCAATTCCTTGTTAGCCAAGTTATCCTAGACTATGTCCCTCTTGCTTAAGAAGAGACCAAGTCAAAAAGGCATGAATCAATGTTTGCAACCATTAATTCTAAAACTAAAGCATAAAATAAGCTAAATAATCAACACCCAATCATAAACAAGTATTAACTTAGATACCCATAAGGTTTACACAGTAGGGTTGGGTCACAACCCTAGTAAGATCTAGCTACTCATAGTGAGAAATGAAGAAAACAAAGAAGAAATGCTAATTAAACTCATAATCTAAAATTAAAATTATAAAATATGATGTTTTAATCCTAAAATAATCACAAACTTTCTAAAATAGAAAAATATAACGGCTACAGCAACTCAAAATTTGAAACTTGACCTAAAAATGTGAATCTCATCTATTTATAGTGGCCTAAAATTCGCTGACAAAAATGCCCCTCGGGAGGTTCTGCGGCCGCATAATTCCATGTGCGGTCCGAAAATTTCTTCAGCTGGCAGGGTCTTGGATTCTGGAGTGGCGCAATTCTGGTATGTGGTTGCAAAGCAACTTCTGTGGCCGCACAATTCTTGTGCGGTCCGTACTTCAGGCAAGGCTCAGGTCTTGGTCAACTGCACACTCTCTGAACTTTGAATCATTTGTCAGTGCAAACCTTGTTCTGCGGCCGCACAATGCATGTGCAGTCCGCGCATCAGCTAAAACTCTGTTGGGCTCTTTCACTTGTTCTGTGGCTGCAGATAGAATTCTGCGGTCCGCACTTTCTTCGGCGGCCGCAGAAATCCTTCTGCGGACCACATTTTTTAGGTTTTGCGCCCCTTCTTGCCTTGTGAGTCGGAACACTTCTTTTTGCGTCGGATTTCATCATGGGAGCTCAAACTTCCAACATTCCTGCAATTTGCACACTTTCATTAGTTGTGGGAACATAAATCCATACTTTTGGACTAAAACAAAAGCAAAAAGGTGCTAATAAGTAGTCAACATTCACACTTATTAATTCTCCCAAACTTAAGTCTTTGCTTGTCCTCAAGCAAATAAATTAGTTCCCACCTCCTTAGAGTTAAGGGTCATTTCAACAAGTCAAAGGTAAGCCATTCACACATCAGTGGGGACCAATAATTACCCACACTACTCATGCATTATCAACAAGGTGACAAGTCAAATATTCATGCACATATAGTTCTAATGTGACATTTGAATTTCAAGAATTGACTTTACTCATCAAGGATTCTTGTTCTATAATGTAGGTCATGGTGTACTCCAAACTCTTCCTCCTCTTCTTTCCATTTGCCAAGCTCACTTAAGAAATTAGCACTCAATCTTAAGATTCATGAAAGGTTCACTCATCTCTCACAAGAGAATGTCACAAGTATGGATTCAAGTACCATAGGCTTGCCCCTCATATAGATCACCACTAATGAAAGCTCACTCGGTTCGAAATCAAGTAGGACTTCTTTTGGGTTGTAATGAAGGCTTTTGGATTAGTGTAGGATACCATATGGGTAAGTGGTTACACCTTTTCTTAAGCACTCCACATTTTTATTTCTCGGCTCACAATTACCAATTCTTGGAGGCATTTTCTTTTCGTTGGGGACTAGAGAGACTTAACATCACTCTTTCTTGTTCATTTAATTCTTTTTCTCTCTCCCCCCCCCCCTTTTTTTTTCTTTGATTGCTCGTGTTAAGGATCATTAACTCTTTTTGAAACCATCGACCCTTCCACTTATTCATCTCTTTTTGTTTTTTTTCTTTTCATGCCTTCTCTTTTCAAAGAGATCATTTCTTTTATCTTTTTGTGTCTTGATACCTTTTTCAAATTCCTCATATCTCCCCCAAACTTATGCTTTAATCCACTTATTTCACAAGAGTGTTAAGGAAAGTTCGGGTGCCAAGAGAGGTTCACGACAAAACGGTTGAAGACTTATAACATGGTTATCAAATGAGAAAGTTTAGCGGCTCAAAGGGGTTGACTAGGGATAACGACATTGGTTGGCAATAGAAAGCTCAAACGGGCCAAGAAAATCCAACAATCACCTCTCAAACCAAGCAAAACTTAGGATTTCTCCTTGTAACACATTCGGGGCAAGTTCTAGACCATTGGCACGGATACTTGGACTAGCAACAATTCATCTCACCCCTCATGCAACAAGATTATAAAAGAGGATAGAGTCGAGAGCCTACAACGACCACATTCAAGTTTAAGATCACTATGGTCCAATAAACCACTCGACGATCACCAAAGTCAACTCAAGAGTCACAAAGTCACTAACTAGAGTTATTTCTTTCAAAAACCTTGTCTCTAACCATAAGCACGTAGTTAAGTATGTTGTTACCAAATGAAGCATGATTAACTCTTCAAGAATGACTTGATTAGGTCTTATTATTCATTACTACTACAATTATTACCTAAACACAAAAAATTGACTCATTCCCTTAAGAAAGTTGTCATGCCGATGAGTCACCTGGTTCACACAAAAATTACCTTTGGAAAGAACCGTGGAGTTAAGAAAACCCATAGCTTATTATCTACTAAAGCATAAAAATAAGTTACTTACTTAACAAAACAAGAACTAATATGGAAAAAATAAAGAAGCTAATGATCAATAACTACTAAAGATAAGATAAATATACATAAGAAGAGAGAGAGAATATAGATAAATACAAATAAGAAAAGAAAGAGTATCATCAAATTATTACAACTTAAATTGTATCCAAAATGTACCAATGTATCAAATAAACTTCACCCCCACCCCACCCCACCCCCGAATAAAAGCAAGCATTGTCCCTAATGCTTAGCAAAATAAGAGTAAAAGAGGAGAGGGCGAAGAAAACTCTGTAAAGATCCTTGGACACCTTAGTGTCCCTAGCAATGACATCTCCCTCAAGGTCAGCCAACTGAATCTCATCATCATCAAATCTAGGTGTGGCTGGGTTGTCGAACATCGTATGTATTGCCTTAGCAGTGTTGGCAGTAATGTCTGGCTCGTCAAACTGGCTAGCTAGTGCTATCGGTGCAGATGGTGCTGAAGGATCTGAGGTAGACTGGTGTGGGTCAAGCAGCATATCAAAAGAAAGATCTCCAGGTGTAGCAAGTCTAGTCACCTCCCGCCGGAGCTTGTCTTCTGATTTCTTGCTTACCAGAAACTTCCTCATCTTCTTTACTTCCTTTCCCAGCTCCTTAATAACTGACCCGTGCTGTACCAAGGTATCCATGATCATCTTCTGGTTCTCCAAAATCTTCTTCAGTGTCTCATCAATGTCAAAAGGAGCATGTGGTGCCTGAGAAGTGGATTGCACTGCAACAGTACTAGACAAGTCAGACAGCTTAGAAGTAGTTGTCTGCATCTAGTTGTTGAGACTCACCAATGTCTGGGAGACTCACAGAGCATATAGGGGAATCGTAGGCATGGGTACTGGCTTTAGACCAACTCTAGGGGCTATGGTAGGAGCTGAAGATGATGGTGGACGCATAGTAGTGGCACTGGTAGAAGGCTCAGCAGAGGTGGATGGAAGATCAGCTGCCTCAGAAGCTACCACTGTTGGCTCATCAGACTGGCCTGTGGTGGTATAAGGCTCGACTTTTTTCTTTGGGTTGCTCATATCCATTAGAAAATACCAGTTGAATTTCTTCTTTGGCTTCACCTTGGTGTCAAACTCCCTCAGCTCTACCTTTGCATCAGTAAGGTACTCTGTGATAGTGTTGGATAAGGGTAGGCCGAGTTGTCCTGCCGTGAAATCACTGAAATGTTGGCTGACATCACAACACCCACATTGATTGGGTACCCGGCCATAATGGAAGCCACAAGAACTTTCTGAGGAATAGGAAGGTGAGTCTCATTCTGGCATGGATCCAACCTGCTACAAACAAAGGCCTACCACCCTTTTGCCTCAAAGCTTAAAGTACTCCGTTGAATGGGAATCCCAGCAGTAATCCATGGTGGTGGTGGCCGTGGTGGTGGTAGAATCTCAGCCAACCAAGGTGGGACTTCCTCCTTCAGTGCGCACTTCTCTAGATACTCCTTTGGCTCAACATCCTCGAAGACCAAGTACGCATTTAGCGTATGTTGATCAAACCTCACCTTGAGGTTGTGTACTTTGGTCACCTTCTTCCCTTTCTTGATATGAGCAACATTGGCATGAAATTCTCGGACGAGGTATTCTTTGGCATCCTCTACTCTCTCGGTGAACCACATCCAAGCCTTGCGTTCTCTGAACTGCCTCAAAATTACCGGTTTGTATTTCTCCAAATCCTTCAAACAAAAGTGTAGCTCAAGAGTTAGCGGCCTCATTGGCCACCACATACGAAAACTAGTGAAGGCAGCCAAGCTGACAAAATGATCCTCCCAAACCTCTTTCTTCTTTGATATCTCAAGCCCTATAGTTGTAGTATCTACCCCCTCTACCATCATCGGGGATGTCATGTATAATCTATGCCTCAGGGACTAGGTGGTTGATGGATCAAAAGCCTGGCTAGCACTCTCCGACCCCTTTAAGGTGCTGTGATATGAAGACGGCTCGTCCCTGAGCTGGTATCTCCCTTGTGGCCTTGACTGTGTGGTTGTCTGCTCCTCCTGAATAGAGGTTGAGTTGCCCTCTGACACCTGCCTAGACGGGACATAGGAGCTATAGTCAGAAAGGTCTGCACCTCTCCCTCTGCCAGTTGTTGTTTTCTTTCTTATTGTCTTGGGTTGGCCAAGGGGCAAGGCACTTTTACCTCGACCCTGATAAGATTCACCTCGTCTCTTTGAAGTGTTGGCCCAGCCACTTGATCAAACCATTGTCTGTATCAAGTAGAGAAGATTGTCAGTTGCAATTCATTGTTCAAACACATACAAGATGTTGATTCATGCCTACATGATAAGGGATATGCGGTCAGCATATTTTTAATGTGCGGCCGCAGAAAGGAAGTGCGGTTCGCACATTTTAGGTTGAGGCCGCACTTCTGAGTCCCTAAAATTGCTAACTCTCTAATGACAGATAAATGTCTAATCTGCGACCGCATTGCAGCTTTTGCGGTCCGTACAGTTCGACTTGTGGCCGCACTTTAGAGTCTAAAAAATGAAGACTCTATGATGAAAGAGAATTGGGTAATATGCGGCCGCAAGGGGAAATCTGTGGTCCGCACAAATTAACTTGCGGCCACAGATTCTTTCCTCACATAAGTTTCCACAAATCCGAATATGCAGACTGCACAATTCAAGTGCATCCCCAGAATTCAAACAATTACGAGCAGACAACTTTTTTTAACTAAGATTTTTCAATTTCTTGCACCAATAGACATGGCAACATTGTAAAAACATGAAAGTTCACTAATACAGTCCCATTGGAATATGTATCAAGTTTACCCAGTTCAGATCTACCCCATATGGACACACAATTGAACTCTAATAACAGATGGCCTAAAAAAATAAAAACAAATCTACAAATTAAACTAATCACAAAATTAACAAGAAGTTACATACCACATAGAGTGAGTTCACTGAGTGACTAATCTAGGTGGCTGTGTGTGTGGACAGTTGAAATCTCCAAGACAAATTGACAGAGTAAGAATATTTTGTTCAAAGAGGGAAAAGTGTAAAATGAGCCTTATTGTTCTATTTATACTAAAAACTTTGACAAGGGAGAAGAGACGAATGCGGCCGCACATTTTCATGTGCGGTCCGCACTCTTTAACCTGGGAGCTTCATCATAGAATTCCATGTGCGGTCCGCACATTTTCTTGTGCAGCCTCAGATTTCACGTGCGGTCGCAGATCGACCTCCGCACTAACAAGCCTAAACTTTAGAGAGTTGGTATTTTTGACATTTCAAATGTGTGGTCCGCAAGAGAAATATGCGGCCGCAATGCTCATCTACTATGGCACATAAAAATGTGCGGTCCACACAAATAATGTGTGGTCCGCACTCTTTTGAACACTTAGCCATATTTTCGTCCACTGTTTTTGTAAATCACACTCATCCCTATAGCATACTTCAAATCAAGTTAGAAAAAAATATTACCTAACTACAAAAAGAAAAAGTCAACAAAAAGAAAAAGGAAAAGAACATGGGTTGCCTCCCAAGAAGCGCCTGATTTAACGTCGCGGCACGACGCAGAAAATGCTTAAATGAAGTGAAGGACCGCCACCACGTGGCTATCTCTAAACTTGCCCAAGTAGTGCTTCACCCGGTGACCATTGACTTGGAATACTTCATTATTTTTGTTCTTCAAGTCTAATGCACCAAAAGGTGTCACACCTACAATTTCAAAAGGACCACTCCACTTGGATTTTAGCTTCCCCGGAAACATCCTCAATCTTGAGTTAAACAATAATACAAGATCGTCCACCTTGAACTCTTTGTTCCAAATGTATTTGTCATGAAGGTATTTCAGCTTTTCTTTGTACAAGGACGAACTCGCATAAGCATGGTACCGGAACTCATCCAACTCATTCAAATATACAACCCTCAAGTTAGCGGCTACATCCCAATCAAGATTCAACTTCTTTAGAGCATACATTGCCATGTGCTCTAGTTCTACCAGAAGATGACAAGCTTTTCCAAACACCAACCAGTATGGCGACATTCCGATAGGTGTTCTGTAATCCGTCCGATAAGCCCATAATGCATCATCAAGCTTCTTGGACCAATCCGTCCGATTAGCATTCACCGTTTTGGATAAGATACTTTTTATCTCCCGGTTGGAGACTTCCACTTGGCCACTAGCTTGAGGGTGATAGGGAGTCATAACTTTGTGAGTAACACCATACTTGCTAAGTAAAGTGTCAAAAGCTTTGTTGGAAAAATGTGACCCCACATCGCTTATAATTGCACGTGGAGTACCAAACCTTGTGAAAATATTATTATTCAAGAAAGCCGCCACACTTCTCCCCTCATTGTTGGATAAAGTAACGGCCTCAACCCATTTAGACACATACTCCACCACGACCAAGATGTAGGTATTTCCACAAGAGCTCACAAAAGGGCCCATGAAGTCAATACCCCACATATAAAAAATATCAATCTCCAAAATGGTTGTAAGAGGCATTTCATTTTTCTTTGAGATTCCACCAGCCCGTTGACATTCATCACATCTTCTCACTAACTCACTTGCATCCCTGTAAAGAGTGGGCCAATAGAAGACACAATTAAGCACTTTGGTTGTCGTTCTCGCTCCACCATGATGACCACCATATGGCGAAGAATGACAAGTCCCAAGAACTTTACCTTGCTCTTCTTCCGGTACACATCTTCTAATCACCCTATCCATACAAATCCAGAAAAGGTATGGTTCATCCCAATAATAATCTTGACAATCCCGTTTGAGATGCTTCCTTTGGCTTTAAGAGAATTCATCTGGAACGATTCCGCACACAAGAAAATTTTCTAAATCTGCGAACCATAGCACCTCGTTCATTGAAATTGCCAAGAGTTGCTCATCAGGGAAATAGTCATTGATCTCAAGGCCATCATGTGGCCTCCCCTCCTCCTCCAAACGAGACAAGTGGTCCGCTACTTGGTTTTCACTACCTTTCTATCTTGAATGTCAATATCAAATTCTTGTAACAAGAACACCCATCTCATCAATTGAGCTTTGGAGTCCTTTTTGCTCATAAGATAACGAAGCGCTGCATGATTCGTATGGACAATCACTTTTGCACCCATCAAGTATAGGCGAAACTTCTCAATTGCAAACACAATAGCAAGGAGCTCTTTCTCCGTAACGGTATAGTTGACTTGGGCACTATTCATGGTCGTACTAGCATAGTAGACCGGATGGAAAATCTTGTTGATGTATTGCCCCAAAACATCCCCAACCGCTACATCACTTGCGTCACACATGAGTTCAAAAGGCACACTCCAATTTGGAGCGGTGATGATGGGAGTAGTTGCCAACTTGAGCTTCAATAATTCAAAAGCTCTCATGCAATCATCATTGAAATTAAATTTAGCATCCTTATCAAGAAGATTGCACAATGGGTTCACCACCTTAGAGAAGTCTTTGATAAAGCGCGAATAAAAACCCGCATGGCCTAAGAAACTCTGCACACCCTTCACCGAAGTAGGGGTGGAAGCTTAGAAATCACCTCAATCTTCGCCTTGTCAACTTCAATTCTATTCCTTGAGATTTTGTGGCCAAGGAAAATACCTTCCTATACCATTAAATGGCATTTCTCCCAATTGATCACCAAATTTGTTACTTATGATAACTGCCATGGCATGCCCCGTGTTGTTACTACCCTTTAGGTTTACTATCGTGTCACTTGGTAGTGCCCCCTTAGGATGAGAATTTAAAGCTTGAGAGATTTACCCCATTTGAACTTCGAGGTTGCGGATTGATGTGTTGTGTGAGGCAAGTTGGGCATCTGAATCGGTATTTTTTTCCATCATTTGCTTGAACATACTTTTAATACGTCCCATTTCATTGTTTGAAGAACTTGAACCATGGGAAGGATAAGAAGGTAGGTTGCTTGTTGTTGGTACATTGGGGGATTTTGAAAATTTGACCCCCGGTTTCCTTAATTGTTGCTCCATCCGCCTTGATTGTTACCACCCCAATTTCCTTGGCTGTTTCCACTCCAATTTCCTTGAATGTTTTTGTTATGCCAATTCCCTTGATTGTTGCATCCACTCCAATTTCCTTGATTGTTAGAATTCCAATTGCCTTGGTTGTTTTGTGGTCGCCATTGTTTTTAGCTTGGGCCTTGGGAGTTGTTTCTTTTCCCTTGAAAATTATTCACATATTGCACTTCCTCTTCTTGTTCAATACAGGAATCATTTTTCTCAAAACCACTATCTTCTTGCATATAGTTCTCCACTTTATTTTGCACTTGTGGACCCTTGGTCTTCCTCTTGTTCACCATCATGTTCACTCCTTCCATAGTTTTGACTTGCTTAGGAGTTTGCACTTGATTTAGTTGGGCCTTTGCTAGTTGAGTCATGGTAGTTGTCAATTCGGCAATGGCTTGCCCATGGTCTTGCAATTCTTTGTGAAGGTGGATCATATTCGGGTCACCTTTTGAAACATTGGCCCGGGATTTCCAAGCGGACGATGTGTCCTCCATCTCATCCAAAATCTCACACGCCTCCGCATAAGGCGTAGTTATATAGTTTCCACCGGCTAGTTGATTCACTACACATTGGTAGGTTGTATTAATATCATAATAGAAGGTTTGTTGAATTATGTTTTCCGTCATATCATTGTTGGGACATTCCTTGACGATAGTTCTATAGCGCTCCCATATCTCGTATAGTGGTTCATTCGGCTCTTACTTGAATGCCAAGATCTCATCTCGAAGTGTAGCCATGTGCCCGGGAGAGATAAACTTAGCAATGAACTTTTCCGCCAACTCATCCCAAGTGTGAATTGAATGGTTCGGCAATCATTCTAACCAATCTAAAGCTTTTCCCCGTAGAGAGAAGGGAAAAAGCCTTAGCCTCAATGCATCCTCGGAGACATTCGTTTGCTTGCTCCCCCAACAAGTATCGACAAACCCTTTCAAATGTTTATAAGAATTTTTTATTGGAGCACCGGTAAAGAAACCCAGTTGCTCAAGCAAAGTGAGCATCACATTGGTGATTTGGAAGTTGCCCGCCTTAATATGGGGAGGTACTATTGCACTAGAATAATCTTCGTTGGGCAATATCCGGTGTGGAGCCGCTCTGGTGGATGTGGGGGTGGAACGAGCACATTGTCATGAGGTACTCGGCCTCTCTTATTGGCTTGTGGCTCATGAGGTACCTCCTCTACCTGCTCCTCATCTGCATCCAATTCCCCCAAAGACAAATTTCTGAGCACATTGTTCGTCATGGTTGTACCTAAGATTTCTCACACAATTTAGTTACACGGAAGGAAAACAAGATATTCCAAAAACAATCCCAAATATATAGCTAACACCATTTTAACTCTCCGGAAACGGCGCCAAATATTGATCCACATCCAATCCGCACTCAATAGTGAGTGGAAACGGTCATTGGAAGAATAGTACCCAACAAGAGTCGGGTTCGATTTCCACAGGGAGTTACTATGGGTTTTAGGAGTATACACTTGACGAAAGTGAATGGAATAACTAAATTGCACTTCCAAACTAAAGGTTTTGATTTCAAATTCTAAATTTACTCAAGCAATTATAAGCTAAGAAAAGAAACTAGAAGCAGATGATTGTTTTTGGTGTTTTTTCAAGTCAAAAAGCCTAGGGATGTGACTGTAACCTAGGTGTTCGCCTAATGGATTAAATATGTTAACACTTGTTTTGTTGATTGGGTGTATTATAGATCTTAACTCTACGTTAACCACTCAATATCTCTTGGTCATAGAGTGATTTTGCCCAATTTGGCTTTCTCAAGCCCAAACGGGTATCAAACTAAATAGTTGATATGAGCTCAAGTTTGGTTCTCACTATCTCTGGTTAAACCTTTTAATTAGGCTAATCAAACCCTCAATTAGCCCAATTTCTTGTTAGCCAAGTTATCCTAGACTAGGTCACTCTTTCTCAAGTAAAGACCAAGTCAAAAAAGCATGAATCAATGTTTGCAACCATTAATTCTAAAATTAAAGTATATACTAAGCTGAATAATCAACACCCAATCATAAACAAGCATTAAATTAGATTCACATAAGGTTTACACACTAGGTTTGGGTCACAACCCTAGTAAGAATCTAGCTACTCATAGTGAGAAATGAAGAAAACAAAGAAGAAATGCTAATTAAACTCATAATCTAAGATTAAAATGATAAAATATAATGTTTTAATCCTAAAATAATCACAAACTTCCTAAAATAGCAAATTATAACGGCTACAGTAGCTCCAACTTTGAAACTTGACCTAAAAATGTGAATCTCGTCCTTTTATAGTGGCCCAAAATTTGCTGACAAAAATGCCCCTCGAGAGGTTTTGCGGCCACACAATTCCATGTGCGGTCCGCAGATTTCTTCAGCTAGCAGGGTCTTGGATTCTGTTGCCGCACAATTCTAGTCTACGGCTACAAAGCATCTTCTACAGCCGCATAATTCTTGTGTGGTCCGCACTTCAGGCAAGGCTCAGGTCTTGGTCAATTGCACACTCTCTGAACTTTGAATCATTTGTTAGTTCAAACCTTGTTCTGCGGCCGTACAATGCATGTGCAGTCCGTACATCAGCTAAAACTCTATTGGGCTCTTTCACTTGTTCTGCGGCCGCAGATGGAATTCTACGGTCCGTATTTTCTTCTACGGCCGCAGAAATCCTTCTGCGGACCGCACTTCTTAGGTTATATGCCCCTTCTTGCCTTGTGAGTCGGAACACTCCTTTTTTAGTCGGATTTCATCATGGGAGATCAAACTTCCAACATTCCTGCAATTTTCACACTTTCATTAGTTTCGGGAACATAAATACATACTTTCGGACTAAAACGAAAGCAAAAAGGTGCTAATAAGTAGTCAAAATCTACATTTAGCACTACCCAATACTCCAGGACGCCCTAGTCTGCTTGGTTGGTCTTATGGAGAGTGTGGCCCAGGCCACCAGTGTATTTCCTGTAGCACAGTCGTTTCTCAGGACAGGGGAGGAGCCCAAACTCCCGCTACTCACACTCTAGAGTAGATGGCTCACGGCTATTAGACCTCAGTAGTTCTACCAGTTGGGGCAGTTCAGCCTATTATTTCTACATAACCTGGAGAGAGATTTTCAATGTCAGCGAAGGGGATTAAGAGGTTGGACAAGTTCACCAAGTTATTTCCCCCTCGCTTTGGTGGTATATCTTCTAAGGACCCCGGGATTTCTTAGACCGTTGACTTGTGATATTGCGCAACATGAGTATAGTGGAGTCCAACGGAGTTGATTTAATAGTGTTTCAGATGCATGGTGATGCCAAGAGGTGGTGGCAGGTGTATGTTCATGGCAGGTTAACATGTTTACCTCCTCTCACTTAGGCCCAATTCTCATAGTTGCTCTTAGAGAAGTTCATTCCCTTCACTTAGAGACAGGACTTCTTCAGTTAGTTTGAGCACCTTCAGCAGGGTAGCAAGACCGTTACTCAGTACGAGACCAGATTTGTGATTTATCACGCCATGCAGCTATCCAGATTCCTACTAAGAGGGAGAGGGTGCGGAGGTTTATAGATGGCCTTACATATGGTATCAGGCTACATATGGCTAGATAGACCAAGGATGATATTTCTTTTACTCGGGTTATGGAGAACACTAGGAGGATCGAGCGCATCAGAGGTCAGGTTAGAGAGATGACCTCTAACAAGAGGCCTCATTATTTTGGATGATTCAATAGTGCCTCGTCTGGACGCCGAGGACGGTTTGTGAGGGGCCAGTCTTGCAGACCAGTTTATCATTCGTCGTCACCCAGTCAATGAGCTTCAGTATAGTCTTCATTCAGTGAACTCCTAGCTCAGAGCTCTTCCAGTGGTTATTCTGGTTCATGAGGTCCGACTCAGGCCCCACAGTCATTCCCAGTTTGAGGTTGCTATGGGTGTGGGGAGTTGGGGCATGTGAGGAAGCATTGCCCCATTTTCGCAGAGGTCCGATGCAATAGGTATGACACCCATACCAGTTGCTACAGCACCCGCTCATCCAGCTCGGGGTGGAGGTCACATGGGATGAGGTCGCCCTAGAGGGGAAGGTCAGTAAGGTGGTGGACATGCCCGTTGCTATGCATTTCTCGCCAGGCCAGAGGCAGTTGCTTTTGACGTCATGATCACAGGTATTGTTTTAGTGTGCCATCATACTTTGCTCATTATTTGGATATGTCTCGTGATTCTTTATTTATGCATGTTCACATATCTACACCAGTGGGTGATTCTATTATGGTGGCTCATGTATATCGATCGTGTGTGGTTACAATTGGGGGTTATAAGACTAGAGTTGATCTCTTATTACTCAGCATGGTTGATTTTGAGGTGATTTTAGGTATGAATTGGCTATATTTGTACCATGTTATTCTTGAATGTCACGCTAAGACCGTGACATTAGTAATGCCGGGGTTGACTAGGATCTAGTATAGAGGTTCCTTGGGTCATGATCCTAGTAAAGTGGTGTATTTTCTGAAGGCTCAGCGGATGGTTGAGAAGGGGTGCTTGGCTTACTTAGCCTTTATGAGGGATGTTAGTGTTGATACTTCTACAATTGAGTCAGTTCCGGTAATGAGGAAGTTTCTAGATGTGTTTTCAGTAGACCTACCGGGCATGCCGCCCGATAGGGATATTGATTTTGGTATTGACTTGGTGCCGGACACTCAGCCCATATCTATTCCACCATATCGCATGGCACTAGTGGAGTTGAAGGAATTGAAGGAGCAATTATAGGAATTGCTTGAAAAGGGTTTCATCAAACCTAGTGTGTCACCTTGGGGTACACCGGTACTATTTTTGAAGAAGAAGGATGGTTCTATAAGGATATGTGTTGAATATAGGCAGTTGAACAAGGTAACTATCAAGAACAAGTATCCACTACTGCGTATTGATGTCTTATTTGATTAGCTTCAGCGTGCTAGGGTATTCTCGAAGATTGACTTGAGATCGGGGTATCATCAGTTGAAGATCATGGCTTTAAATATTCCTAAGACGGCTTTCAGGACCTGTTATGGGCATTATGAGTTCTTGGTGATGTCTTTTGGGCTAACTAATTCCCCAACAACTTTTATACACTTGATGGATAGCGTATTTCAGACTTATCTCGATTCCTTCGTCATAGTTTTCATTGATGATATATTGGTATATTCTCGTAGCCAGGAGGATCATGAGCAACATTTGAGGATCGTGCTCCAGACTTTGAGGGAGAAGAAGTTATACGCTAAATTCTCCAAGTGTGAGTTTTGGTTAGACTCGGTGTCATTCTTCGGTCATGTGGTATCCAGTGAGGGGATTAAGATGGATCCGAAGAAGATTGAGGCAGTTCAGAGTTGGCCCAGACTGTCTACTGCTACAGAGAACCAGAGTTTCCTTGGGTTGGCTTGGTATTATCGTTATTTTGTGGAGGGGTTTTCATCTATAGCAGACCCACTAACAAGATTGACGCAGAAGGGTGCCCCATTTAGGTGGCCTGACGAGTGTGAGGAGAGCTTTTAGAAACTCAAGAATGTCTTGACTACAACTCCAATTCTGGTTTTGCCTTATGTATCGGGTTCTTATACAGTTTATTGTGATGCTTCACGAGTTGGTATTGGGTGTATATTGATACAGGATGGTAGAGTAGTTGCCGATGCTTCGTGTCAGTTGAAGCCTCATGAGAAGAACTATCCCATGCATGATTTGGAGTTAGCAGTCATTGTTCACGCGCTCAAGATTTGGTGGCACTTTCTTTATGGCGTGTCTTGTGAGGTGTTCACGGATCATATGAGTCTCCAGCACTTATTCAAGAAAAATGATCTAAACTTGAGGCAACGGAGGTAGTTAGAGCTATTAAAGGACTATGATATTACCATTTGACTATGATATTACCATTCTTTATCATCCGGGAAAGGCCAATGTGGTGGTTGACGCTTTGGGTAGGAAGGCTGAGAGAATGGGTAGTCTTGATTTTATTCTAGTTGGGGAGATACCATTAGCTTTGGATGTTGAGGCCTTGGCCAACAGGTTCGTGAGGTTGGATATTTCGGAGCCTAGCAGGGTTCTTGCTTGTGTGGTATCACGATTGTCCTTGTTTGAGTACATCAACGCGCGTCAGTATGATGATCCCCACTTGGTTGTCCTAAGGGACACAGTGCAGCACGGTGATGCTAAGGAGGTTACTATTTGTGATGATGGGGTATTGAGGCTTCAGGACCAGGTTTGTGTGCCTAATGTAGATAGATTGTGGGAGCTAATTCTAGAGGAGGCCCATAGTTCGTAGCGTTCCATTCATCCGGGAACCACGAAGATGTACCATGATTTGAAGCAACACTACTGGTGGATAAGGATGAAGAATAATATTTTTGAGTATGTTGCCCGGTGTTTTAACTATCAGCATGTGAAGTACAAGCATTAGAGATCGGATGGTCTGCTTCATAGGCTAGATATTCCAGAGTGGAAGTGGGAGCATGTCACCATGGATTTTGTAATTGGACTCCCACGGACCTTGAGGATATTTGATGCAGTATGGGTCATTGTGGACAGACTGACCAAGTCTGTGTACTTCATTCCAGTCATGACGACCTACACTTCGGAGCAGCTGGCTCGAATTTATCTTCAAGAGATTGTTCATCTTCATGGTGTGCCCGTGTCTATTATCTTGGATCAAGGCATGCAATTTACATCGCATTTTTGATAGCAGTACAGTGTCAATTGGGACAAAATTTGACGAGCGCAAAACGCACAATTAAATTTTGCTCGCTAGTCAAAGATAGTATAGTATAATATCGTGTCCACAAGGATTTGATTTAAATAGTATTCTCATAATTTATAGCTTGATTTCTATCCAAGAGGATCAACAGTTGATATGTATATGATTAATAATAAAGTATAACTAAAAATCTAAAATCTATAGCTATTGACTAGTGACTATCGAAACAAGGAATAAGCAATTAAGGTGATCAGTGAAAGAGGAGAGGGTTTTGACAGAATAAGTGCAAGACAATTGTTCGGGATCTAACTCTAGATAATTCACATCCAATGTTCAAGTGAGTCTCTCAAATTCACTTTATTATTAGTTCAAACGTTCAGCAAAAGCTCCTTTCTCGATTACGTCTTAACTTCACGAGATGAACCAATTTAAGCATTGTGAAGATATGCAAGAATGCGTAGTGAATCAGTCTTTAGGAAAACCTCTTTCAATTATTTTCCTAACTAGATTTAACCAATGATTTAACTAGCCTCTTTAAATTACTTAGAAGAATCTATGAACTCATCCAATAATATAATGCAAAGATATCACAAGTTATGCCTCTTTCGATTACAAGAACAAGTGAATATAGGTGCAACGATTAAATCTTCCAAAAATGACTTAAATACATAAAAATAGAGTTATAATCCACAAACAATCATTAATACACCAAATCCATCAAAATCCAAAAGGATATACTCCATACACATGGAGAAGTTCTTCACAAATGTAACTAAAAGTATAGGAAAACATAAATGCAATCCAAACCCGGATCTTGAGTGAGGAAGGAATGATGAAATCCTTGTGCTTGTGTACTTCCAACTCCTCCTTAGCCTCATTAGGTCCAAATTGTATCAAAAGTCCCAAAAATACTATTTTTCATGTATTTATACCAAGTAGGGTCGGGCCCAGATGAAAATACCTTCTCCCGCGCGAAATAGGAAAATACTCTGTAAAAATTAGACAGTCGCACCGCATGGGACTACGCGCCATGCGGGGCATTAGTGGGGATTTCCAGAGAGTTAATTTCTGATAGATGGCTGGATTTAACATAGGCGCGACTGTCACGACCCATTTTTTGAACAAGCTGTAACCGGCACCCGATCACTAAACTTGACCGAGCGAACCATCTGTGCTTACCAGATCTATTATCAAACTTTAGATGCAACAAGGCAATACTTTGACCAAATAGTTTTAATTAATTTGAGTATCTAAAATAACCAACTCCAAACTTTGTTCATAGTAACTGCTGACATACTGCTAAGTTATTATAAAAACATCTTAATCTTAACCCACCGACTGTGTCTATGAAGCCTCTACTGATAAACTGACGTACTGCTCAAGACATGAGATTGTCTGGCTAGTTTTTCAAGTAAATAAAGAAATAACTAAATAAAGATGACTTAATGGAATACTCCACGAACAAAAGTGGAGCTCACCAATAGCACTGGAAGAGAGGGAAGTCCTAACTGTAGCCTGATCGCCTGCAAAACCGGTTCCTACATTGTACCGCGGACCAACGTAGGTTCCCAAAAGAGAACGTCAGTACCATCCATTGTACTCAGTGAGTCTCAACGACAGGGGATGAAACCTTAATAAAATATACATTACAAGAAAAGATTCTAGATGCATGAAAAACCTAAAGCTTTTAAGAACAATTCTAAAATAATTGCATAACAACAGTTTATGAATATTCTAAAAGAAATTCTTTTTTTTTCTTTCTTAAAATAAAATACTTCACTTCATACTTCGGGAGTTCCAACTATCCTGACTTATTTCTGTCTTAGTCACCGTGTGATCGGCATGGGTTCAATCCCAACCTGATCGAATAGGCCCAATTCACGAGGTGCCACTCGCTTCATGGTTCTCAGCGCTCATGGATCATACCTTAGCCTAGCTAAGTAAATTCTTAGCAACGAGACCCTCGACTCGTGTGCTCCCTATTTTGGCACAAGTAGTTTCAGGAAGTCAATGCCTTGGTCAGGACCCTCGGCCGGGATGATGACCCCTTCTCAGAATAGAGGATACTCCCAAAATCTTTTCTTTCTAAAACTTCTTTTTGTGGCTTTTCAAGTCTAAATCTTTTATACATTAATCATGAGATTTGTAGTTTGTTTTGTAGCAAGATCCATTTAACAACATAGGACCTACGGAAGAAGTAATAACCAATTACTGAATGTTTACGTATATATAAAGTTTAGTTTGATCAAAGGCTACATTCCACAATATCATGAGTCAGTCACATTTGGCAGAACAATCAACTATCTCCATGAAGTTTAAAGAAAAAGGGAAAGCAACATGGAAATGTTAGATTCTTAAATAGTATACCTATATAGCTAAACTTTCTTACTCTACTTCAAAGAACTTTTATCTTACCTTTTAATCGGATATTTGTCATCAAGGAACCTGACAATCAAATTGATACTTGAAAAGCAGAACACAAACAAGAAATACAGACAAATGCAATTTTATAATTTCATAAGGTTTAATGCTTTTATTGCAAGAATGAATAAAAATTCACAGTTGCAAAATCCTTATATCACAAAAGAACAACTCAATATAGCATCTAATAGTTTTGATTTCAAACTCACTCCAATTAAGTACATATTAACTCTTTTAAGCAATTCATCAAACACCTTGTATGCGTACTTTTGTGAGTTAAACCACTTTAGTAAAGGGTTATATCAACTCATCTCAAAACTCCTCGAGCCAACACGTAGGCCCCAGTCCAATTTATACCCGCCAAACAATTGATTCTACAACAACCAGTACATTTTAATTTATTTCAAAGTTTCACACCTAAATATGAAATTTAATGTTGATACAGAGAAAGAAGAAAATTAACTATTTAATTCTTATCTACCACTACTTTAGGATAATTGACAATAGGAAATTTTATATATCTGAGTACAAGAATTAGTGATTTGTAAAGAACCCTAGAATTTTCGTTGCCTACATGTGTAAGTTTCGTAGCCTTGCGCTTGCTGCGTGAACAGAACAGTGTTCTCTTTCTCTATATCAAATAAGGCTTTTTATCCTTCCGCCTTTGTGTGAATATAGAAGTAGCCTTCTGTTTGTTCGTATAAGGCTTTTCAGCCTTGATGCTTTTTAATTCTGATTTGTTTAAGGCATTAAGCCTTTTGCCTTCCCACTTTATTGGCTTTAGGCTTGTCCCCCCCTTTTTTTTTACTCAACTAATAATTAATGATACCCACTTTTAATAATTAATAATACTAAAATTATTAATATTCCCCTAATTGTATATCCAATTATTTTTAATAGAGAAATAACTCAAAAGTCAATCACCGAGATTTAAATCCGTAATAGAAGTAGAATAATCTTAAGCCAAGATAAAAAAAAAGAAATTAAATTCTATAATTAGCCTGTGTTAAAATTTTTATAGATTTGAGGAGTGTTACAATCTTCCCTCCTAAAAAAACATTCGTCCTCGAATGTTTCTAGCACTACTCGCTTGCACTTTCTATGTTTTCTTAGCACTACTCACTTTCCCAAGGGACTCAAAATTTTGGTTAACTCCCTAAATTTTCAAATATTTCGGCAGAGTCTTCCTTGTAAATTGGACTATCCAAAACAAATCCCTATCACCAATACCACAGCTACACCAATAACAACCAAGTATACCATGACAGGCCATTCATAGGCACCATACACAGCTCATAAACTAATTACTCACACTCCGGCAACGAGGTACCACAATAACCAACAAAAATCTAAAGCACAACACTTCAGCAAAAGTAAATCACTTTAATTAATTAAATGTACTCTGGCATGGTACTGGATTATTTAATAACTAAATATACTCTGACAGAAACTAAATTACTTCAACAACAAGTGTAATCTAGCAAGGACATAAACACATGCTAACTTGTACTTAATAAATGAAATATAAATGCCAAGCCAAACCTAGATTACAACAACAACAACAACAACAACCCAGTATAATCCCACTAGTGGGGTCTGGGGAGGGTAGTGTGTACGCAGACCTTACCCCTACCCTGGGGTAGAGAGGCTGTTTCCAAATGACCCTCGGCATCCTTCCCTCCAAGAACTCCCCACCTTGCTCTTGGGGTGACTCGAACTCACAACCTCTTGGTTGGAAGTGGAGGGTGCTTACCATCAGAGCAACCCACCTTGTCAAGCCAAACCTAGATTCACATACCTTATTCCTCAAATAAATAAGGATACTTCTTCCTCATATCTTCCTCAACCTCCCATGTAGCCTTTATTGAATCATGATTACTCCACAAAACTTTTACCAATGCTATATCTTTTGTCCTCAACTTTCTTACTTGCCTATCTAGAATTTCTACAGGTACCTCTTTATAAGTCAAGCCTTATTTAATTTCTATGGTATTGGCAGGTATTATATGCGACTCATCATGAATATATTTTGTAAGTATAGACACATGAAAGACAAGATGAACAGAGGATAACTCAACGGGCAACGCTAGCTCATAAGCCACGTTTCCCTTCTTTTCTATAATCTCATAAGGTACGATAAATCTAGGACTAAGTTTCCCTTTCTTACCAAACCTCATAACTCCTTTCATTGGTGAAACTTTCAAAAACACCTTGTCACCAACCATGAACTCTAAGTCATGATGCCTCTTGTCAGAATAGGACTTTTGACGACTCTGAGCCATTTTTAGTCTTTCTCTGATTAGCTGAACTTTCTCTAAGGCCTCACAAACAAACTCTGGACCAATCAACGACACCTCTGCTGGTTCAAACCAACCCACTGGAGACCTACATATTCGCCCATACAACACTCCATAAGGAGCCATACCAATGCTGGCCTGATAGCTGTTATTGTAAGCAAATTCTATAAGTGGCAAGTGATCATCCCAATTACCTCCAAAATCTATAACACATACTCGAAGCATATCTTCGAGAGTCTGAATGGTCCTTTCTGCCTTACCATCTATCTGTGGATGAAAAGCGGTGCTCAAGTTGACCTTGGTACCTAATAGTCTTTGAAATGCATGCCAACAATGAGTCGTAAACTGAGGCCCCCTGTCAGATATGATTGAAACTGGAGTACCATGCAATCGGACTATTTCTTTGATGTACAACTGAGCATACTGCTCTGCAGAATCTGTCGTCTTTACTGGTAAGAAATGCGCGGACTTTGTTAGTCGGCCTACAATAACCCAAATTGAATCATGCTTACGGTATGTGCGAGGCAGACCTACTACGAAATCCATATTAATCATCTCCCATTTCCACTGTGGTATCTCTATATATTCAGCTAGGCCAACGGGCCTCTGATGCTCGATTTTGACTTGCTGGCAATTCAAACATTTGGCCACATGATCTGCTACTTGCTTCTTCATGCCTTTCCACCAATAAAACTCTTTCAAGTCCAGATACATTTTGGTAGCACCTGGGTGGATAGAGTATCTCGAACTGTGACCTTCCTCCATTATGGCCTTCCAAAGCCATCTACATCAGGCACACATAGCCGATCATTCAACTTCAAAATTCTATCACCTCCTAAAGTGAAAGCAGTAATTTCTTGGTTTCTGACTCCTTTTTTTAACTTCACTAAGTACTGATCTTCGTCTTGCTTAACCTTAACATGCGCAACAAGAGAGGATTGCACTAAGGCATAAGCAGTTATACCTCCTTCTTCCGTCTCATCCAATCTAATTCCATCATTTGCCAGTTTTTGAATTTCTCGACCCAAAGTTTGTCTTTGTACTGCAAGATGGGCCAGGACACCCATTGACTTCCTACTAAGTGCATTTGCTACCACATTAGCTTTTCCTGGGTGATAAAGGATATTGATGTCATAATCCTTCAATAGCTCGAGCCACCTTCTCTGTCTCAAATTTAATTCTTTCTGCTTGAAAATGTACTGGAGGTTTTTGTGATCTCTAAACACTTCAGAATGCTCGCCATAAAGGTAGTGTCGCCATATCTTTAATGCAAACACCACAGTTGCAAGCTCCAAGTCATGTGTGGGGTAGTTCTTCTCATGATTCTTTAATTGCGTGGAAGCATAAGCAATAACTTTTCCATCTTGCATAAGAACACACCCAAGACTAACTCTGGAGGTATCACAATACACTGTGAAACCACCCGAACCTGTCGGCAAGGTTAACACAGGTGCAGTGGTCAACCTCTTCTTTAACTCTTGAAAACTCTGCTCACAAGCGTCTGACCACTGGAACTTAACTGCTTTCTGGGTCAACTTAGTTAATGGAGCTGCAAGTGAGGAAAATCCCTCTACAAACCTTCTATAGTAGCCAGCTAACCCCAAGAAACTCCTGATTTCGGTTGGCGTTGTCGGCCTTGGCCAGTTCTTGACTGCTTCTGTCTTCTGAGGGTCTACTTTTATGCCTTCACTAGATACCACGTGGCCTAAGAATGCCATTGACTGCAACCAGAACTCATATTTTGAAAACTTGGCATAAAGCTCATTCTCCTTCAAGGTCTAAAAGGCTATCTTGAGGTGTCCTGCATTCTCATCCTTGCTCTTAGAGTATACCAAAATATCGTCTATAAACACGATAATAAAGGTATCAAGAAATGGCTTGAAAACTCTATTCATGAGGTCCATGAATGCAGCTGGAGCATTTGTCAACCCGAAAGACATTACTAGAAATTCATAGTGCCTGTAACGAGTTGTAAAGGTTGTTTTAGATATATCTTCTTCTCTGATTCTCAACTGATGGTACCCCAACCTCAAGTCTATCTTTGAAAAGTACTTTGCACCCTGAAGTTGATCAAATAAATCATCAATCCTTGACAGTGGGTACTTGTTCTTAATGGTAACCTTATTCAAATGTCGATCGTCGACGCACATTCTGAGAGACCTATCTTTCTTCTTGACAAACAGGACCGGGGCACCCCATGGTGAAACACTCGGCCTAATGAAGCCCTTGTTAAGGAGATCTTTCAACTGTTCTCTCAACTCATTAAGTTATGCTGGAGCCATCCTATAAGGAGGTATAGATATGGGCTGAGTGCCTGGCATGAGATCGATGCCAAAGTCTATGATTCTTTCAGGAGGAAGTCCAGGAAGGTCATCTGGGAAAACTTTTGGAAATTCTCTAACAACTGGCACAGACTGAAGAGCTAGTGGTTCTGATTTTAGATTAACGATGTGAGCCAAATAGGCAAGACACCCCTTGCCGATCATTCATTGTGGCTTAAGGTAAGAAATAAACTTACCTACAAGCGATGTTGAACTACCCTTCCACTCTAAGACTTCTTCATTTGGAAATTAGAATCTGACTATCTTGGCACGACAATCTAACATGGCATAGCAGGAAGACAACCAATCCATACCCATGATCACATAGAAATCCACCATTTCTAACTCTATGAGATTGGCCTCGGTGCTGCGACCTTGGACTGAAACTATACAACCTCTATAGACTCTTGTGGCTTCCACTAAATTGCCAACTGGAGTAGATACTAGGAATGGCTCACTAAGTTGTTCAAGTTCTAGCCCGAGGTTAAATGCAAAGTAAGGAGTCACGTACGAAAACGTTGAACCTAGATCAATTATGGCATAAGCATTATGTGAGCAGACCAGAAGTATACCTGTAATAACTTCTGCAGATGCCTCTCTACTCTGACGATCAAGTGTAGCAAACAAACAGGGTGGTCCCCCTCCCTAAGTAACTCGGTCTGCACCTTTACCTGATCTATGCCCGGACTGATTATGAGAACCACGAGCCTGAGGTGGTGCAACTTTAGTAGCTGAGGAACTAGAAGGATGAGTTTATCCCCTACTAAAATTACGTCGCAACTTTGGGCAGTTGGCCTTTATATGACCAATGTCTCCACAATGATAGAAACCGTGAAACTCGAGCTTGTACTGACCTGAATGTTGCCGCTTACATTTACCACAAAGACCTTGTTGTTGTGAATGTTGCTAAGCATGACTCTGGCTATATGAGGAAGATGTACTAAACTTCTAATTCTGAGGAGAATGGTTTCCATAACTCTGAGTACGTCTGAAGGAAGACCCACCACGTGACCGATGACTGGACTGAGTTGGTGCTAATGACTCCTTATTGGAGGAACCCCTTCCACTTTCGCTGGATGTGCCATTAAACCCGCCCGATGTCCGGGCTTTCTTGCTATGCTCTTATTCTTCTCTCTTTTGTTGTCTGTCTTTTTCTAAGTGCTTGGCGAATCTCACAACATAGGAGAAAGTTGTCATTCCTACCGCTGCAGCTGATGTCGTATCCTTAATGTGGTAAGCCAAACCACCAACAAACCTGCGAATCTTTGCTTTATCTGTGTTAACCGTGTGAGAATCATGCTTAGCCAAACTTATGAATTCCATGTAGTACTCTTGCACACTTTTATTCCCTTGCTTGAGCTGCTCGAACTCTATAGCCTTAGCTTCCCTGTCCTCTTCTGGTATAAAATTATCCATGAAGGCCTCTTCAAATTCTTCCCAAGTAGGCGGGCCATCATCTTTATCTCTTTCCTTTTCCCACATCTCAAACCAAGCGCCAGCCACATCTCTAAGCTGGTAGGCAGCCAGCTCCACAGTTTCATCATCAAATGCCTTCATCGCTCGGAGGGCTTTCTTGACACCCTCCAGCTATAACATTGGATCTTCATCAACTATAGTACCACAGAACAATAGAGGACTCAACTTTAAAAATTCATTCACTCTTGATGACTCAGAATTGTTCTGTCTATTTGATTGAGGTGGAATCTCATCTCTTCTCTCATTCGGTTGCCTGCAACTGTTAGCTCGATTCATAACATTATAAAAAAATAAATGAAATCATACCTTACCAGTAGTACCGCTTTAAGTCCGTCACATTCTAGTTGTTCGGTAGCGGTACACCATTTCCTACTTCGAGTTTGTACAAGCCCTTGCCGGTAATTCCGATGACTCGATATGTTCCTTCCCAATTCGGTTCCAACTTTCCCTCGTTCGGGTTTCGGGTATGCAATGTTACTTTTCTTAACACCAAGTCCCCAATCTGGAAGTGTCAGAGGTTGGCTCTTCGGTTGTAATATCTTTCTATCCGCTATTTTTGGGCGGTCAACCGGACTAGGGCGGCCTCTCGTCTTTCATCCAATAGTTCCATGCTTGTACTCATATCCTCACCGTTTGATTCTTCGGTCGCATATTGGAACCTGAGGCTCGGTTCTCCCACTTCGACCGGTATTAATGCTTCAGCAACATAGACTAATGAAAACGGGGTGGCCCTGGTACTAGATTTCAAAGTTGTACGGTATTCCCACAAGTCTTCGGGCAGAATTTCCTTCCACTTCCCTTTGGCATCGGTCAATCTCTTTTTCAAGTTTTGGAGTATGGACTTGTTTGTAGATTCCTCTTATCCGTTCCCACTAGGGTGGATAGGGTGTGGAGAGTATCTTTTTAATCTAGTGATCTTCAAAGAACTTGTTTACCTTGCTACTAATGAATTGCTTCCCATTATCACACACGATCCCAGTCGGTATCCCAAACTGGCATATTATGTGGTCCCAAATGAAGTCAATGACTTCTTTTTCCTAGACCTTCTCGAACGCCTGATCTTCGATCCATTTAGAGAAATAATCGATCATAAACAGTATGAATTGAGCCTTACCAAGTGCCCACAGTAGGGGACCAATGATGTCTATTCCCAATTTCATGAGCGGCTACGGGGACAAGACCGAATAGAGTAAGCCTCCAGGTTGATGGATCATCGGTACGTGTCTCTGACAGCCATCGCATCTTTGTACAAAGTCCTTTGCATCTTTCTCCATGTCGATTCAGTAATAGCCAGCCCTGATTATCTTCCAAACCAAAGATTCTACCCCCAAATAGTTACCGCAGGTGCCCTCGTGAACTTCTCTCAAGACATATTCGGTATCTCCCAGCCCCAAGCATATGGCGAGAGGACCGTCAAATGTTCTTATTAACAGAGACACTTCGGACAGGCTGAACGTGGCTGCCTTCGTGCATAAAGCTCTCGATTCTTTATGACTTGAGGGCAACTTCCCAGTCTTTAAATAGTCTATGTATTGGTTTCTCTAATCCCAAGTTAAACTTGTTGAGTTTATTTCGGCATGGCCTTCTTCCACTACCGGTTTCATGAGTTGTACGACCGTTTCTGAGATAAATTCAGCATTATCAACCGATGACCCCAAGTTAGCCAGAGCATCGGCTTCGCTATTTTGATCTCGGGGTATGTGTTGTAGGGTCCACTCCTTGAATTGATGCAGCGCTACCTGCAATTTGTCTAAATACCTTCGCATTCGTTTCTCCTTTACTTCGAACGTCCCAATGTGTCACGACCCCAAATTCCCTCAGTAGGATGTCGTGATGGCACCTAGTCTCTAAGACTAGGTAAGCCTATCAATGCGGAATAAAAATAAAAATCTGAAAATTTAAATAATTGCAACTCCCAAAACCTAGTAGAAATAAGTCACAAGCTTCTAAGAATTTTATTCTCAATGTCTCTATATATATCAAGGTCTAAATAAAATAAGGAAGCAACATAATAATGATAGAAGGGGACTTCGGAGTCTGCGGACGCTGGCAGATATACCTCGAAGTCTCCGTGTCCAGGTAACTCACTGATGTCGGGGCTGGTAAGGAGTGCCTGGATCTGCACAAAAAGATGTGCAGAAGCGTAGTATGAGTACACCACAGCGGTACCCAGTAAGTGCCAAGCCTAACCTCGGTAGAGTAGTGACGAGATCAGGTCTGGCCCTACTGGAAAATAATAATTGCATGGTAAAATGTTTAACAATATAATAAAATAAAATAACAATAAAAATGAATTAAGTAGCATGTCACCATTTAATTACACAAAATAATGGCAAATAATATCTCGTGGAATCAAAAAAGAATTTCGTTCAACTTTAAGAAAATCAAAAGAAATAATCAAAGGCAACTGCGGCCATAAATCAATATCAACAAGGGCACTCCCGAGGTACCGCCTCGTATTCCCAAATCATAAATAAATTCACAATATCTCATTTTCTTATCTCAGCGCAGGAGCCTTCACAATTTATTTTAAAGAAAATATTTTTTCCGAAATAGTATCCCGCGTTTTAGCCATCCTTATCACCGCATGACTTCTAGTAGTTCCCCCTACTAGCCACGCGTATCAAGCCACCCTTATCTCACCGCATGCGTTTCAATACCCAAACCTTATACCACCGCATGCGTATCAACATCACAATATATTACAATTTTCACCTCAAGTGCTCAAATAATTTGACTTGCCAAAATACTTCAACAACAATATGTTTCCACAATAAAGAGCTCACGGCTCATGCCAACATAAATCATCAATAATATTATTTTATAATAAAGAGCTCACGGCTCCATCACAATGAGTACAGAAATCTTACAAGAATATTCAGGAATAAATAATTTAGCAAAATAATATTTCAAAATCTTTAATACGTTGCTTCAATACCAAATTTAAAAATATCAAATACTTCATATAAATAATACTTAATTTAAAGAAATCAACTTCAATTAATGCACTGAATAAAATAAACCAAGTTTCAACTAAACAGGTAAAACAATTAGCAGGAAAAGGTCAAGCAACTTTAAAATATAAACATTAAATAAATGATGAAGAATATATCATAATAAAATAGTTTAATTAATGCGCAACAGTGATCTACACAATTTAAAAATATAATCTTTCACATTTAGCCCGTGTACATACTCGTCACCTCGTGTACATGACTTTCTACACATTACAATTTATCACTTCAATAACAATCCTAGGGGAGATTTCCCCCACACAAGGTTAGACAAGTCATTTACCTCGACTTGCTCCAATTTAACCAAGTAGTATGCTTTTTCCTTGATTTCCCGACTCCGATCGACTCGTATCTAGTCATAATTAATTCGATACAGTCAACAAAAATTATAGAATCAATTCCATAAGAAAATACTACATTTTTAAATAAAATCTGAAATTAACTCAGAAATTATCCTTGGGGCCCACGTCTCGGAATCCGGCGAAACTCACAAAATTCGACAACCCATTCAATTTTGAGTCCAACCATACCAGCTTCACTCAAATCCGACTCCGAATCGACATAGAAATTGAAAAACTTTGTTTCTATGAGATTTCTAAATGTTTCTCAAAATTTCAATCTCAAAGCACTAATTAAATGGTGAAAACAATGATATATTTGTGTATATTGACCAAATCCGAGTTAGAATCACTTACCCCAATATTTTTCCTTGAAAATATACCAAAATCGTCTCTCCTCAAGCTCCAATTCGTCAAAAATGGCAAATGGGACGAAGTCCCCTGTTTTATAACTTACAGATCTGTCCAGGCTGCCTTCGATCCTGGACCTCGATCATGCACCTCGGTCCTGGACCTCGGTCATGGGGCTCGATCATGGGGCTCGATCATGGCCCTCGGTCCTAGACCTTGGTCCTGGACCTCAGTCATGTACCCCAATTTTGACAGATAAAGGAAAAACCAGATCAGCCAAAAACAACCAGCAAACTCAACTTCAGCAGTCTCCCAGCTTCAATTCTTGATCCGTTAACCATTTGAAAATCACCCGAGGCCCTCGGGGCCTCAACCGAATACACCAAAAAGTACTAAAATATCATACGAACTTATTTGAAACCTCAAATCACATCAAACAACGCTAAAATCATAAATCACACCCCAATTCAAGCTTAATTAAACTTAAGAATTTCCAACTTTTACATTCGATGTTGAAACCTATCAAATCAAGTCATATTGACCTCAAATTTTGCACATAAGTCATAAATGACATAATGGAGCTGTGAAAAGTTTTGGAACTGGATTCTGACCCCGATAACAAAAATTCAACTCCCCGGTCAAACTTTCAAACTTAAATTCCTATTTTAGCCATTTCAAGCCTAATTTCACTACGGACTTCCAAATAAAATTTCGATCATACTCCTAAGTCCAAAATCACCATACGGAGCTGTTGGAATCATCAAAATTCCATTTCGAGGTCATTTGCACATAATTCGACATCCGGTCACTATTTGACTTAAGCTTTTAAAACCTTTAAGTTTTCATCAAAATTCCATATCTCGGGCTAAGGACCTCGAAATTTGATTCTGGACATACGTCCAAGTCCCAAATCACGATACGGACCTATCAAAACTGTCAAAACACTGATCCGAGTCCATTTGCTCAAAATGTTGACCAAAGTTAACTCAGTTGAGTTTTAAAGCTCTAATTCACATTTAAATTTATTTTTCACATAAAAACTTTTCGAAAACTTTTACGGACTGCGCACGCAAGTCGAGTAATATAAATAGTAGTTTTTGAGGTCTTAGAACACGGAATTTATTATTAACTTTAAAGATGACATTTTAGGTCATCACATAATGACTTGATTTACCACGAGGAGGGAGTCGCACTTGGCTTTGACCACCTCGGCCCCAAGGCTTTTAGCCAATTCCATACCTGCAATCATGGCCTCATACTTGACCTCATTGTTATTCAATTTCATAGTTCTAATAGACTACCTAACTATGCTACCCGTAGGCAGCTTCAACATAATGCCGAGTCCGGACCCCTTTGTGTTCGAAGCACCATCCATAAAGAGGTTCCAGATTCCCGAGGAAGTCCCCGAGGTTAACAACAATTACTTTTCGACTTCGAGTATCAAGGCCGGCATAAAGTCGGTCATAAAGTCTGTCAAAATTTGTGATTTGATGGCGATTCGGGGTCGATATTTAATATCGTACCCGCTAATTTGTACGGCCCATTTGACCAACCGGCCCGAGAGCTCGAGTTTGTGCATTATGTTCCTTAGTGGGTAAGAAGTTACGACACATACGGGGTGGCATTGAAAATACAGCTTTAACTTTCTGGAGGTGCTTAACAAAGCGAGAGCCAATTTTTCCAGGTGAGGATACCTTGTTTCGGCCTTGCCTAGAGTAATACTAACATAGTAAATAGGAAATTGTGTACCTTTCTCTTCTCGAACTAGGACTCCACTTACCATTACCTCAGATACTACCAAGTACATATACAGCTACTCATCCGCAGAGTATGAAGCAAGGGTGGGATCGAAAGGTAGCGTTTGAGTTCTTCCAAAGCTTGTTGAAATTTCGGGGTCCAAGAAAAGTTAATATTCTTCTTCAATAATAAAAAGAATCGATGGCTCTTATCGTAATACCTCGATATGAACCGGCCCAGGGCAACTATGCTCCCGGTTAGCCTCTGAACGACCTTGACACTGTCCACCACGGTGATATTTTCTATAACATTAATTTTATCGGGATTGATCTCAATCCCTCGGTTGAACACCATGAATCCAAGGAGTTTTCTGGATCCAACCCCGAATGCGCATTTCTCCAGGTTCAGCTTCATATTGTATCTCCTCAGTATGTCAAAAGGTTTCTTGCAAATGTTTCAAATGGTCCTCTGCTCACAGGGACTTAACTAATATGTCGTCAATATAAACTTCCATTGATTTCCCTATTTGTTCTTCGAACATCCGGTTTACTAGGCGTTGATAAGTGGCACCGGCGTTCTTTATTCCGAACGACATTACGTTATAACAATAGGTGCCGAATTTAGTGATAAAGAAAGTTTTTTCTTAATCGCCCGGGTCCATCCGAATTTGGTTGTACTCGGAATAGGCGTCGATAAAGTTGATCTCATGCCCGGCCATCGCATTAATCATGCGATCAATGTTAGGAAAAGGAAAAGAGTCCTTAGGGAATGCCTTGTTCAAGTCTTTGTAATCTATGCACATTCTTAATTTATTTCCCTTTTTAGGCACTACCACTATGTTAGCTAGCCAATCCGGGTACTTAACTTCCCGAATATAACCTATTTTAAGGAGTTTGGATACCTGGACTTTGATGAATGGATGCTTGACTTCGGACTGAGGCCTCCTCTTCTGTTTAACCAAGTGGAACTTCGGATCCAAGCTCAGCTTATGGGTGGTTATTTCTGGTGGGATCCCTGTCATATCAAGATGGGACCAAGCGAAATAATCTATGTTAGCTATAAGGAATTCAATGAGTTTTTTCCTGAGCTCGAGAGTTAACCCCATGCCCAGGTATACCTTCCGATCGGGCAAGTTTCGATCAATATGACTTGCTCCAGCTCCTCGACCGTTGATTTGGTGTCATTGGAATCATCAGGGGTGATGAACGACCTAGGGACTCCATAATCATCATCCTCGCCTGCTTCTTGCTTCTCTTGTTCGGTCGGGGCCGGTATCGGTGATTGCTATTTGGTTTCTTCCTTCCTAACTGGCTCTGTGTTCTTTAATGTCAAGAGTGCGGACATCGGGATCACCTCATCGACCATGAACATTTTTTTTTTGCAGCCGGCTGCTCTCCGTTAACCGTCTTGATTCCTCCCAGTGTGGGGAACTTTAGTGCCTGGTGTAGTGTTGAGGGTACTGCCCTTATATTGTGAATTCATGGTCTTTCGAATAGAGCACTATATCTCATATCCCCTTCGATCGCATAGAATTTTGTTTCCTGAATAGTCTCAGCAGTGTTCACTAGTAGGGTTATCTCCCTTTTAGTAGTTTCTCATGCCATGTTTAATCCGTTTAAAACCAGGATTGCTAGTACTATTTGGTCTTGTAGACCCAACTGCTCTATGACCCTTGATCTGATGATATTGGCCGAGCTACCTGGATCAATCAATACACGCTTAACTCAAGATTTATTTATAAGTACAAATATTACCAGTGCATCATTATGCGGTTGTACGATGCCTTTGGTGTCCTTATCATTGAACAAAATGGCTCCCTCCGGCATATAATCTCGGGTTTATTTTTCCCTTGTGATAGACACTTTGGTGCGCTTTAACATTGGTCCTTGAGGGGTGTCTACTCCACCAATGATCATGTTGATGATGTGCTGGGGTTTCTCTTGCTCGGTCTATTTGTTGGAGTCCCTATTCCTGAAGTGATTTTTGGCTCGATCACTTAGAAATTCCCGTAGATGTCCGTTATTGAATAATCGGGCCACTTCTTCTCTTAACTATCGGCAGTCCTTAGTTCTATGGCCATGGGTGCCATGATACTTACACATTTTGTTTCTCGTGGGGTTACGCCCAGATCCGTTGCCCCTTCTATCCCTGCTATACGGTTGACACCGGTCTCTGTTCGGTCTTGGTTCATGATCGACGACTCTCTTAGTCCTATCATTAGTTCTGATGGGGTAAACGGACTGGAGGGGGCACCGAATTGATCGTCCTCAACTCTTATTTTTGACTGGTACTTGTAATGGATGTCGGCCCAAGTTACCGCCGGGTACTCTATCAAATTTTGTTTCAACTGCTGTGAAGCCAAGGAGCTTCGGGGGTTGAGTCCTTGAGTGAGTTCCTAAACGGCCCAATCATCCGCAACCGGGGGCAGATCCATCAGTTCCATTTGAAACCTCGATACGAATTCCCTGAGCATTTTATTATCTCTTTCTTTTACCTTGAAAATGTCCGATTTTCTGGTCTTGACCTTGATGGCCCCGGCATGCATTTTCACAAAGGCGTCTGCAAGCATAGCAAACGATCAATAACATTTGTGGGTAAGTTATGATACCATATCATTGCTTCTTTGGACAAAGCATCCCCGAATGTTTTTAGCAAAACCGACTCGATTTTAGCATCTTCTAGGTCGTTTCCCTTGATGGCACACGTGTAGGAGGTCACGTGCTCATTTAGATCCATGGTTCCATTATACTTCGGAATTTCGGGCATGCGGAGCTTCTTTGGGATTGGCTTAGGTGCTGCACTCGAAGGGAAAAATTTCTTGGAATCCAAGCCTTTCAATATCGGGGGCGCTCTCGGGATTTTATCGATTCTGGAGTTATAGGTCTCCATTTTTCTGTCGTCGGCCTCAATTTTTTTCTCTCCCGATTCCACCTGCTCTGTTAGTTCCTCAAGCACTTTTATTATTTCAGGGTTGGTCCCGGGCTCAACTTCACCCGGCCATTCTGTGGCTTTCTCACTCCTTCGGGCATTTTCCCGGGATGGTTTAGGCTCAACTCTGCTGGGAGCGCAGATTTGATTCTGTAGTTGTGCTATCGCCACATGTTGGGCCTGCAATATTTCAAAAATCACCCGCAGATTGATCCTGTCACCTTTACCTTCAGGCGTACCTCGAGTCGTAGGTCGGGCTCCTCCGCGAACACTGTTCTCAGGGTCGGTCGACAGGTTGGCATCGATGTCCACTTGCAAGTTTGTAACGCCTCGGCCGGTCGTTCTGAGAGTTGTAGCCTCATTCTCCCATTTACTATTTATTTTGTACTTTATTGTTTTTATGTGACTTTTCGGGGTAGTCGGTTCGGGTCCGGTAAGAACTCAGAATGAAATGAGACACTTAGCCTCAAGGTTGAAAGCTTAAGTAGAAATGATTGACCGGATATTGATCTTTGAGTAAACGACTCTGAAATAGAATTTTGATGGTTCTGTTAGCTATGTTAGGTGATTTTGGACTTAGGAGCGTGTCCGGATTGTGATTTGGAGGTCCGTAGTAGAATTAGGCTTGAAATAGCGAAAGTTGAAATTTTAGAAAAGATTGACCGGGAGTGGACTTTTGGATATCGGGGTTGGATTTCGATTTCGGAAGTTGGAATAGGTACGCAATGTCAAATGTGACTTGTGTGCAAAATTTGGGGTCAATCAGACGTATTTCGATAGGTTTCGACATTGGTTGTAAAGATTGGAAGTTTAAAATTCATTAGGCTTGAATCTATGTGCGATTCGTATTTTTGATGTTGTTCGAGGTGATTTAAGGGCTCGACTAAGTTCGTATCTTGTTTTAGGACTCGTTGGTATGTTTGGTTGAGGTCCCGGGGGCCTCGGGTTGATTTCGGATGGTTATCAGATCGATTTCAAGTTTTGAGGGAATGTTGAATCTCACTAGCTTCTAGTGTAATCGCACCTGCGTAGTGGGAATCGCAGGTGTGTTCTCGCAAAAATGGGAAGGGAGCAGCAGAAGCGGCCAGGGAGGAAGTGAGCTAAGGTCGCAGGTGCGAGGTTATTTCCACACCTGGGTAGTCACAGATGCGGTGTTAAGGGCGCAGAAGCGAAGGGCTCACATGTGCAAAGGAGAATTTCTGCACCTGCGGCTGCGTAGATACGAGGCGAGGACCACAGAAGCGGAGGCCCAGCTCCAGTGGTTCACTGCAGAAGCGGAAGTTTGGTCTCTTCTGCGACACCGCATATGCGGTTAAGTGTTCACAAAAGCAGAAAGGCTGGACAAAAAGTTAAATACAAGGGTTCGCGATTTTGGCTTCATTTCAAACATTTCAAGTACGGTTTAGGCGAAGTTTGAGAGGGTGTTTCGAGGGGATTCTTGAGGTAAGTCTGTTGTGCTCATTTTTGATCAATAATATTGCTTCCCCATTGATTTTCCCATCTAGTTGGTGTGTATTTAAGGTGTAAATTGGGAGTTTGGGGCTAGGGATTTAGAGAGTTTGATTTGGGGATTTGGGTGACGATTTAGTGTCGTATTTTGATAAATTTGGTATGGCTAGACTCGTGGTTGAGTCGGCTTTCAGGTTTTGTGACTTTTATAAAATTTTGATATGTGGACCCGGATACCAGCTTTTGAGCCGATTTTTGATTTTGATTAATAGCTTAGCATTTTTTTATGGAGTTGATTCCTTTAGCCCGCATTGATTATATCGCATTGTTTATGTGACCGTAGGAATTGTGACTTGGTCAAATTTTGTGAAACCGTGTAGTTGTATAATCTGTTGTTATCTGTACATTCTCCATGTATTAGAGAAATTGAACCACAAATCATGTTTAGACTATGTGTTGGCACTGTAAGGACCCACAGAGGTCGTGTACATGTTGAATTATATGCTAAATTGATGTTTTGTACTCAGTCACAATTTTACTTGTTTATTATATCTCAGCCTTTATTGTTCCTTGATGATACATTATATCATTTCTGTTGGGGCTGACTTTCATGACTACTGAGAGCCCGAGAGACTGGAGAGATTTATGACTGAGTAAGGCCGAGGGCCTGATTGTGAGATAGTAATACTATAGTACATGAGTTGTGCGTGGATCCAGATATTATAATATAGCTCGTGAGTTATCCGTGCAGCATATGAGTTGTCCGTGCGAATCCAGATATTATAATGTAGCACGTGAGTTGTCCGTGTGGATTATAGCGCTTGGGCTGAAGGAGCCCCTCCGGAGTCTGCACACACCCCCAGTGAGCACAAGTATCTACTGAGTGCGAGTGCCGATTGCCGAGTGTTGAGTGAATGGGAGGGCTGAGTGACTGTGGCCCTGAGAGGATGCATTTGATTTCATTATTGTTGCACTTAACTGCCATGTATCATTTTCTTGAAATTTCTGAAAGATATTACACTCTGTTGCACTTAACCTTGTCATGGAATAATTGTTTGACCTAATTTATCGAACTTGAGAGCATGCCTACTTTCCTATGTTGAAATCAATGTAATTGAACTATAATTGTGAAGCTCGTCACTATTTTCAGGTCTTTATTTAGTCTTGTTACTTACTGAGTTGGTTGTACTCACGCTACACCCTGCACCTTATGTGCAGACCCAGGTGCATTCGGTCACGGCGGTTGCTGAGTTGTGGAGTTCGGATTCTCGGAGACTATCGAGGTAGCTGCTTGGAGTTTTGCAGACCTTATTTCTCCTTCCCTATCTTTCCACTTATTGTATTTAGTTTCAGACTATCATAGACATTATTTTCCGAATTTGTGATAAATAGATGCTCATGTACTCAGTGACACCCTGATGTTGGGAATTTCCGCATTGTATTTTAGGTTCCTATCCCGTTTATGAAATTGGTTACTATTTGAAACTACTTAAATTCATTTTCTGTTAAAAGTGTTGGACAAGTTGGTACAAGAGCCTAGGTTACATAGGCCTCACGAGTTATGAGCAGGTTTAGTAGAGTCTTGTGGATCGGTACGGAGACGTCTGTACTTATCTTCGAGAGGCTGCCGAACCCTTAGGAAATTTCACGAGTTGGTATCAGAGCCTAGATTACATAAGCCTCGCGAGTCATGAGCAGGTTTAGTAGAGTCTTGTGGATCGGTACGGAGACGTCTGTACTTATCTTCGAGAGGCTGCCGAACCCTTAGGAAATTTCACGAGTTGGTATCAGAGCCTAGATTACATAAGCCTCGCGAGTCATGAGCAGGTTTAGTAGAGTCTTGTGGATCGGTACGGAGACGTCTGTACTTATCTTCGAGAGGCTGCCGAACCCTTAGGAAATTTCACGAGTTGGTATCAGAGCCTAGATTACATAAGCCTCGCGAGTCATGAGCAGGTTTAGTAGAGTCTTGTGGATCGGTACGGAGACGTCTGTACTTATCTTCGAGAGGCTGCCGAACCCTTAGGAAATTTCACGAGTTGGTATCAGAGCCTAGATTACATAAGCCTCGCGAGTCATGAGCAGGTTTAGTAGAGTCTTGTGGATCGGTACGGAGACGTCTGTACTTATCTTCGAGAGGCTGCCGAACCCTTAGGAAATTTCACGAGTTGGTATCAGAGCCTAGATTACATAAGCCTCGCGAGTCATGAGCAGGTTTAGTAGAGTCTTGTGGATCGGTACGGAGACGTCTGTACTTATCTTCGAGAGGCTGCCGAACCCTTAGGAAATTTCACGAGTTGGTATCAGAGCCTAGATTACATAAGCCTCGCGAGTCATGAGCAGGTTTAGTAGTAGCTTGCGGATCGGTATGAAGATGTCTATACTTATCTTCGAGAGGCTGCCGAACCCTTAGGAAATTTCACATTCTTGTATTCCTGTCGTATGGATATGTTTGTTCTGGTAACTAAACTTTTGTATTCTATTCTCTCACAGATGGTGAGTACACGTGCTACCGGACAAGATGGACAGCCATCAGTACCATCAGCTAGGGCCACGAGAGGTCGAGGTCGCGGTAGGGGAAGAGGTTCAGCTCGTACAACAGCTTGAGCAACACCTGTAGATCCACCAGTTGCTCCAAATCAGGAGAAGGTTCCAGATGTAGTTGAGCCAGTAAGGCCAGCTCAGGCACCAGCCGTGCCCATTGTGATTCCAGGCCTTTAGGAGGCCTTGGCCCAGATATTAACGGTTTGCACTGGCCTTGCTCAGGTGGTATCGGCTTAGGCCGCGCCAGCCACTTCTCAGGCCGGGGGAGGTACTCACACCCCTGCTGCACATACTCTAGAGCAAGCGATGCAGGGACTTCAGACACCGAAGGTACTACCAGCCCAGCCGGTTGCAGCTGCTCAGGCCCCGGTGGTCCCAGTTATTACTGATGATGAGTAGAGGAGACTTGAGAGATTTGGGAGGCTTCAACCTCCATCATTTAGCGGTGCTGAGTCGGAGGATCCCCACGGCTTCTTGGATAAGTGCCAGCGGATGCTTCGTACAACAGGTATTCTAGAAACCAGTGGGGACTCGTTCACTACTTTTTAATTTTCTGGGGCTACCTTCCGATGGTGGGAGCTTTATGAGAGGCGCAGGCCGGTCGGTGCAGCACCACTTACATGGCAAGAGTTCTCTGTTCTCTTCTTGGAGAAGTTTGTGCCACAGTCTCGCAGGGAAGAGCTGCGCAGACAGTTTGAGCAACATCGATAGGATGGCATGTCTGTGACCCAGTATGAGATGAGGTTTTCTGAGTTAGCTCGCCACGCAGTTTGGTTGGTTCCCACTGATAGGGAGAGGATCATGGGGCTCATTGATGGCCTCATGTATCAGCTGTGGCTGATTATGATTAGAGAGAGGGTATCTGGTACCACTTTTGATGAGGTGGTTGACATTGCTCAGCAGATAGAGATGGTTCTTAGCCAGGAGCATGGTGAGAAGGAGGCCAAGAGGCCTCGAGGTTCAGGCAGTTTTGGTGGTGTACCTTCTGGGGGCAGTCCTACCATAGCAGGGGTCGTCCTTATAGGCCCGCTCAGATGACTCGTCCAGCTCATCGTGGTGCATCAGCTAGCCACGGTTCTTATAGTGCTCATTCAGCCCAGTCTTCATTCGGTGCACTACCAGCGCAGAGTTCTCACCATGCCTCATCCGCTCAGGTTTCTACAGGTAGTTCCTCGGGTTATCAGGAGTAGCAGCTCTGACAGAGGGGGGGTTGTTTTAAGTCTGGAGACTTTGGCCATATTAAGAGGGATTGCCCTAGTTTGTTGAGTGGGGCTCCACAGCAGAGTTCTCAGCCAATGGCACCAGCACCAGCAGTTACACCACCCACTCAGCCAACTCGGGGTAGGGCTCAGTCTACTAGGGGTCGCCCTAGAGGGCAAGGCCGATCAGGTGGCGGTCATGACCGATTCTATGATATCCCTGCCAGACCAGATGTTGTTGCCTCCAATGTAGTGATCACATGTATTGTCTCAGTATGCCACAGGGATGCCTCTGCATTATTTGACCCTGGTTCCACTTATTCGTATGCATCATCATATTTTGCTCTTTATCTGGATATACCCCGTCAGTCCTTAGTTTCATTTGTCCATATATCTATGCTAGTTGGCGATACTATTGTTGTGAACCATGTATATCGGTCATGTATAGTGACTATTGGGGGATTAAAGACTAGAGTTGATCTCTTATTGCTTAGTATGGTGGACTTCGATGTGATCTTGGGTATGGATTGGCTATCTCCATATCATGTTGTTCTGGATTGTCATGTTAAGACCGTGACATTGGCGATGCCGGGGTTGCCAAGGATCGAGTGGAAAGGTTCTCTAGACTATGTTCCCAACAGGGTGATTTCATATTTGAAGGCCCGGCGGATAGTTGGGAAGGGTTATTTATCTTATTTGGCTTTTGTGAGGGATGTTGGTGCTGATTCTCATGCTATTGATTCTGTTCCGGTGGTGCGAGATTTTCCATATGTGTTTCTTGTAGACCTGTCGGGCATGCCGCACGATAGGGATATCGACTTTGGTATTTACATGGTATCGGGCATCCATCCTATTTCTATTCCACCGTATCGTATGGCACCAGCTGAGTTGAAAGAATTGAAGGAGCAACTTCAGGAACTCCTTGATAAGGGGTTTATTAGGCCTAGTGTTTCTCCTTGGGGTGCACCGGTCCTATTTGGGAAGAACAAGGATGGTACCATGCGGATGTGCATTGATTATAGGCAGTTGAACAAAGTTACAATCAATAACAAGTATCCTTTGCCGCGCATTGTTGATCTATTCGACCAGCTTCAGGGAGTGAGGGTGTTCTCTAAGATTAACTTGAGGTCTGAGTATCACCAGTTGAAGATTTGGGACTCGGATGTTCTAAAGACAATAATCAGGACCCATTATGGTCATTATGAGTTCCTTGTGATGTCTTTTGGGTTGACCAACACCCCAACAACATTCATGCACCTGATGAACAGTGTATTTCAGCCTTATCTTGACTCATTTGTCATAGTGTTCATTGATGATATCCCGGTGTACTGTCGTAGCTAAGAGGAACATGCCCAATATTTGAGGACTGTGTTGCAGTAGTTGAGGGAGGAGAAGTTTTATGCTAAGTTCTCCAAATGTGAGTTTTTTCTTAGTTCAGTGGCGTTCTTAGGGCACGTGATGTTCAGTGAGGGGATTCAGGTGGGTCCGAAGAAGATAGAGGCGGTTCAGAGTTGGCCTAGACCGTCCTCAACTACGGAGATTCGGAGCTTTCTCGGCTTGGCCAGTTATTATCGTCGCTTCGTGGAGGGTTTCTCGTCTATTGCATCGCCTTTGACCAAATTTACCCAGAAGGGTGCTATTTTCAGATGGTCGGATGAGTGTGAGAAGAGCTTTCAGAAGCTCAAGACTACTTTAACCACAGCTCCAGTTCTAGTTCTACCTTCAGCTTCTAGTTCTTATACAATATATTGTGATGCTTCTCAGATCGGTATTGGGTGTGTCTTGATGCAGGAAGGTAGGGTGATTGTTTATACTTCGCGTCAGTTGAAGCCTTATGAGAAGAACTACCCTGTCCATGATTTGGAGTTAGTTTCCATCGTTCATGCATTGAAGATTTGGAGGCATTATCTCTACGGTGTGTCTAGTGAGGTGTTTACAGATCATCGGAGTCTCTAGCATTTGTTCAAATAAAAGGATCTGAATTTGAGGCAGCGGAGATGGTTGGAGCTGCTAAAGGACTATGATATCACTATTTTGTATCATCCCAGGAAGGCCAATGTGGTGGCGGATGCCTTGAGTAGAAAGGCGGTGGGTATGGGTAGCCTTGCATTCATTCCTCTCGGTGAGAGACCTCTTCCAGTTGATGTTCAGGCCTTGGCCAACCAATTCGTGAGATTAGATGTCTCGGAGCATAGTCGGGTTCTAGCTTGTGTAATTTCTCGATCTTCTTTATATGATCGCATCAGAGAGTGCCAGTATGATGACCCTCATTTGCTTGTCCTTAAAGACACGGTTCAGCACAGTGATGCCAGAGATATTACTATTTGTAACGACCCAACCGTTCTTTTTGAGAATTTGTACTTCGCTCGGTAGTTTACGGGCATGAGTAGCTCTGTATGATGTATTATGACTTATGTGAATCATCGGATTTGGTTTTCAGGTTATTTAGAATCGATTTGGAAGAACGAATTTCATCGTTAAAGCTTTAAGTTGGAAGAGTTGACCAAGTTTGACTATTTTTTATTTGACCCCAGAATGGAGTTTTGATGGTTCCATTAGGTCCGGATAGAGATTTTTGACTCGAGCTTATGCCCGGATTTACATATAGATGTCCGTAGAAGAATTTGGCACTAATTGGCGAAAGGTAATTTGAAGAATTAGAAAGTTCATAAATTTGACCGGAAGTTGACTTCGATGGTATCGAATTCGGATTGTGGTTTCGAAAATTGGAATAGCTTCGTTATGTCATTTGGGACTTGTGTGCAAAATTTGAGTTCATTCCGGGTTGATTTGATATGTTTTGGCGCGAGTTTTGGAAGTTGAAAGTTCAAAGTTCATTAAGTTCGATTTGAGGTGCGATTTGTCGTTTCGATGTTGTTATGCTGATTTGAGGCCTCGAGTAAGTCCGTATTATGTTATGGGACTTGTTGGTATGTTCGGATGTGGTCCCGAGGGGCTCGGGTGAGTTTCAAACTAGGTTCGGATTTGTTTGGATCATTTTTGGCTAAAGTTACTGGTGGCAAATCTGGTGTGATCGCACATGCGGCTGGGTTGCGCAGGTGCGATGGTCGCAGAAGCGACATAGGAGTCGCAGAAGTGAGATGCGATGTGGCGAGGAAGACCACAGAAGCGGAAGTAAGGGAGAATTTGCGCATCTACAGAAGCGTGAGACTAGCCGCATAAGCGGCGTGTGGCGCAAAAGCGGGAGTTATTTGTGGCACATGCGTGTGCGCAGAAGCGGGGAAAGCTATGCAGGTGCGGAAGTCTGGTCTTCAGAGGGGTTCACAGAAGCGGGAATTTACTACATAAGCGGAGGTCGCAGATGCGACAATATGACTGCATATGCGGAAATGCTGGGCAGAAGCTATATATCGAGGTTTTGGTTCTTTTGTTCATATTTTGAGATGTGAGACACGGATTGAGGTGATTTTAGAGACAAATTTCATCACAAGGACTGGGGTAAGTGTTCTACACTCGGTTTTGATTATATTTCATGATTTCATCTTCATTTTTGGTAATTGGATTATGGGCTTTAAAGAGAAAATTGGGGATTTTAGCCTAAAGTTTCATAGAGTGAGTTTTTGAGTTTTGAATGTCGACTCGGATTTGGATTTGAGTTAAACTAGTATGGTTGGACTCGAAATTGAATGGGTTATCAGATTTTGTGAGTTTTGATCAAGTTTTGAGGAGCGGGCCCGGGTTGGGATTTTGGGTCGATTTTGGGATTTTGATTAGGATTCGACCTTTATCATTTGGAATTGTTTCCTTGGGCTTTATTTAATGTATTTGAGTTTCCTTTGGCTAGTTTCGAGCCATTCAGAGGTCGGTACACGCGGGATGGCATTTTGGAGCATCTCTGGGCTTGCTCGATATCAGAATTGGCTTGTTCAAGGTAAGTAACACTTCTAAACTTGGTATTGAGGGTATGAAACCCTGGATTACGTGCTATGTGTTTGGTGTTGAGGTGACGCATATGCTAGGTGACGGACGTGCGGACGTACACCGTGAGAATTGTGGCCTAGTTGATTCCATGGCACTGTATAGTGGACTTATCTTGTTGATGTCCGTGTTTTCATCATGTGATAAAGTAATTAAGCTGTTAAACATGCTAGAGATCATGTCTAGGCTATATGCCGGTACTGTTGGCACCCATAATGGTTGTTTTTTGCCGTAATCTTACTGATTTCATTGATATTTCATACTCAATCATATTTGATTGTTATTTATTGATGCATCATATCATTGTTTTGGTGTAGTTTTATTGATATGGTGATCCCGTGAGAGAGCCTGGAGAGATTAATGACTGAGTGAGGCCGAGGGCCTGCCTATGAGTGGAATATATGGCTCGGTGACTGGTCGAATGGCTATATGAGGAAATATGATGTGACTGCGAGATGTGTTCAGATGGATTGAATGTGATGAGAATAGTTTGCTTGAGAGGTAAAAAGGACTATTGGGTGCTTAATTTCTATCTTGATATGACATATAGTCTCGAGTTATGAGTGTGTTGGCGGATCTTTCAGGTTGTGTAATTGGGGAACAACATAGAATTTCATGTCTTGTCTATGAGTTCAGACTCAGGAAGATTAAGTGATTGTGTAGTAGCCGTGGCTTGGTGGAGTTAGAGATACTCAGTTCTGATGGTTTGGTTATGTGCAATTGGATTTCCAAGTGTTCTCAATGGTTTCTACCACGGTTCGAGGTGCATATTCCTTGTTGGCGTGAGGAGCATGTTGCGTGTTGTGATTTTCTCCTGGATGAGATCAAATAGAAGGTTCCTGGCTAACTAAGTATGTAGTTTGCTTGTGACTCAGAGTTGATTATGAGATTCTCGTACTTTTCATATTCATGATAGATGCGGTATGTTGTGTGGAAATAAGATTGGCATGTTCAAGGTCACGGTTTAGTTTTGAAAGGAAGGGCATGAATTCTTAGACAACATGGGCGGTTTTAGATGACTAGATGAAGGATATTACCACTTGGTATTGCCTGAGGAGAGTGTACATTTCAGGAGGTGCATTGAGTGTTGACGTACGGATGCTTCATTGGTATTGCGGTACTCACCTAGTTGATCGGCTGCTGATAATCAGATTTTGTTATGTGGCACGGAAGAATTTTAAAAGTATTCCTCATAGGATGATCGTGTATGAGAGATGTGTTAGACATTCGGGTGGTGGAGTTGGGAACATAAATGGTGATTCGTGTCTTCTATGTATTTTGAGATTGGGAATTCTCAGAAGCAGATTGTTTCATGGTTGTGGGCCGAGAGGAGGTGGCTAAATCTAGCCAGATGATGGTATGTGTCATGGTTAGGTCATGGTGGACCTTCAGAGGGTTATTTATCTATTTGTGGATGACTAGAGTTGATTTGGGGACCAATTGGTAGACCCAATGAGGATGTGTATTCTACACCGAGTCGGATTGGTTGACTTCGTACTGCTATTATTGAACTATGTGCCATTCGGTGAAGTTGAGCTTATTCGTATTTTGATATGATCTATCTGCTACTCCTCTATGCTACGAAGGGTCATGATTTGCTGATTATATGCACATATGGTGTGGTTCTATTTGGGCCTTATGGAGGAGTTTGAGCGATATGGGTATTAGGGTGTTGAATGATCGATTACGCATTGGTTATGTTCTTTCCGGATTGTGGTATTGTGTTATTTTTCTCTCCGTGATTATGGTCATGCACCTTGGGTACTTGATGTCGAATTACGTGTGGTTATTGATTTTGAGCATGGTGGCTGAGGTATTTCATATGGACCAGTGTTTGGATGGGCTCATGCATTGTAGCAGGGTTATGTGATCCTTTGTGTTATATTCGTGTGTCTTGGTTCTACTAGGTATGATGGGTTCGTAGCATTTTGGTTGTGGTGGTACTTGTTGAACTTGCGGGATGATTCTCTCGTTTGAGTAATTTTCCATGATTGAGTACATTTGGATTGTTGCTTATTGGTGCACGGATTGCACGGGTTATGGCTTTAGGTTGTATTGATGTGGCATGTCACTAGAGTGGTTATGTTGGATGAGATGAGGTCATTGGACCTGGAATGGATTCTATCGGATTTGATTACAACATGTATGGATGATAATATCGAAAGTCGGCTTAGAAATTGGCTATAGTTCTTGTCGAAGGAGGGAGAGTTCCATGACTTGTCGGTCTGATAAGTGGTTACGAGTTTCTGCATGTTTCTTTCATCATCGGCAGTGTACTAAGGTTTTGAATGAGGTTTTATTTGATACGAGGTTTATTACCGGTACCGGGTTTGCTTCGAGCAATTATTGTGGTCAGAATTATTGCCACGAGTATTTGAGTTATGTCGCATATCATGTGATTACATCTTGGGTTATGGTTATTGCTTGATACAGCATGTTCAGACTTATATAGCGTGTAGGTGTGAGATTCGGGTCTTATAAGAAATTCCGGATGTTGGAAATTAAATTATGTGATTTATGGGCTAAGGTTGAAGTAATGATCTTCAGTATATTGTGTTGTCGGACCTATATGGAATAGGGTGACGTGGGATCACCCCCGAGTATGTGCAAGGTAAGGTTACACGGCGGTTTAGAGACTTTGGAACAACTCTGGGCACGTTCGAGGACGAACGTATGTTTAAGTGGGGGAGGATGTAACCACCCGACCAGTTGTTTTGAGCATTTGCACTTCGCTCGATAGTTTACGGGCATGAGTAGCTCCGTATGATGTATTTTGACTTATGTGAATCGTCGGTTTTGGTTTTCAGGTTATTCGGAATTGATTTGGAAGAATGAATTTCATCGTTGAAGCTTTAAGTTGGAAGAGTTGACCAAGTTTGACTATTTTGTATTTGACCCCGGAATGGAGTTTTGATGGTTCCGTTAGGTCCGGATGGTGATTTTGGACTCGGGTGTATGCCCGAATTTACATTTGAATGTCCGTAGAAGAATTTGGCACTAATTAGCGAAAGTTGGAATTTGAAGAATTAGAAAGTTCATAAGTTTGACCGAAAGTTGACTTCGATGGTATCAGATTCGGATTGTGGTTTTAGGAATTGGAATACCTTTGTTATGTCATTTGGGAATTGTGTGCAAAATTTGAGTTCATTCCGGGTTGATTTGATATATTTCGGCACGAGTTTTGGAAGTTGAAAGTTCAAAGTTCATTAAGTTTGATTTGAGGTGCGATTCATCATTTCGATGTTTTTATGCGTGATTTGAGGCCTCGAGTAGGTCTGTATTATGTTATGGGACTTATTGGTATGTTCCTCGGTGAGTTTTGGATGAGGTACAGATTTTTTTGGATCATTTTTGTCTAAAGTTGTTGGTGGCAGATCTGGTATGATTGCACCTGCGGCTGGGTTGCGCAGGTGCGATGGTAGAAGAAGCGACAGAGGAGTCTCAGAAGCGAGATGTGAGCTGGTGAGGAAGACCGCAGAAGTGGAAGTAAGGGCGCATCTGAGCATCCGCAGAAGCTTGAGACTAGCCACAGAAGCAGTGTGTGGCGCAGATGCAAGAGTCGTTTGTCACACCTGCTTGTGTGCAGAAGTGGGAAAAGCTCTGCAGGTGCGGAAGTCTGGTCTTCAGAGGGCTTTGCAAAAGCGAGAATTTTTCGCAGAAGAGGAGGTCGCAGATGCGACAATGTGACCACATATGCGAAAATGCTGAGCAGAAGCTATATATCAAGGTTTTGGTTCTTTTGTTCATATTTTGAGATGTGAGACTCGGATTTCGATTATATTTCGTTATTTCATCTTCATTTTTGGTAATTGGATTATGGGCTTTAAAGAGAAAATTAGGGATTTTAGCCTAAAGTTTCATAGAGTGGGTTTTTGAGTTTTGAATGTCGACTCGGAGTCGGATTTGAGTGAAACTAGTATGGTTGGACTTGTAATTGAATGAATTGTCATATTTTGTAAGTTTCATCGGGTTCCGAAGAACGGGCCAGATTTGGGCTTTTGGGTCGATTTTGGACTTTTGATTAGGATTTGACCTTTATCATTTGGAATTGTTTCCTTGGGATTTATTTGATGTATTTGAGTTTTTTTTGACTTGTTTGGAGCCATCCGGAGGTCGGCACGCCCGGGATGGTATTTTGGAGCAACGCTGGGCTTGCTCGGTATTAGAATTGGCTTGTTCAAGGTAAGTAACACTTCTAAACTTGGTGCTGAAGGTATGAAACCCCGAATTACGTGCTATGTGTTGGTGTTGAGGTGATGTACATGCTAGGTGACGGGCGTGCGGGCGTGCACCGTGAGAATTGTGGCCCGGTTGATTCCATGGCACTGTATAGTGGACTTTTCTTGTTGATGTCCGTATTTGCATCATGTGATAAAGTAATTAAGCTGTTAAACATGCTAGAGATCATGTCTAGGCTATATGTCGGTACTGTTGGAACCCATAGTGGTCTTTTCTTGCCGTAATCTTACTGATTTCATTGATATTTCGTACTCAGTCATATTCATTCATTTCACATCATATCTCAGTCTATATTGTTATTTATTGATGCATCGTATCATTGTTTTCGGGCTAGTTTCATTGACATGGTGAGCCCGTGAGAGAGACTGGAGAGATTGATGATTGAGTGAGGTCGAGGGCCTGACTATGAGTGATATTTATGGGATCGGACAGTACATCGCAGCGGTTATACTGATTTATGATAGCGCTTGGGCTAAAGGAGCCCCTCTGGAGTCTGCACACACCCTCAGTGAGCTTGGTTGATTTATATTGAGGGATGGATCTTCCCTGGACATGGATCTTGTCTGAATATTTTATACCTGGCAAAGGATCTTCCCCACGGGCTAGATTGGTCCTACCCAGTACTGGGTGACTGATGGTCAGTTGATGTATATATTCCGGGATGGATCTTCTTTGGGCTGTATTGGACATATATAGTACTGAATGATTGAGCATGATGAGTGGAAAGTGTGAGACAGTGAGATTGAGTACTCTGAGAGTGTGAGTACACGAGTTCATCTCTGAGATACATTGCATTTGACATGCACACTTGACATACAGGCATAGAGATGTATTTTTCCTCATACCGTATGGCATTGCATCATTCATGATTTCACCTGCATAGTGACATGTAGGCATAGAGATGTACTTTCCTCATGCTATCTAAAAAAATGAAACATCTTAAGTATTGTTGAAAAGTTTTGGGAAAATCACTGTTTTACGAACCTACTCATAGTTTTGTGATTTCGGCAAAGGATTTGAGTATTACTGTTTACTTGAAGAGCAACATTTATTTTCCGAAATTTTATACGAGCTGAGCATTTATTTATTGAGTTATTTCTTGCACCATCTTTACTATATTGTTGTGAACTATTGTTGGTTATTGGAGTTGGACTCTGACCCTTGTCCCAGCTCGTCACTACGTTCAACCTAAGGTTAGGTTTGTTACTTATTGAGTACATGGGGTCGGTTGTACTCATACTATACTTCTGCACCTTGCGTGCATATGTCGGCTGATGATGTTGCTGTGATCGACGGGAGCTGCATTTGAAGACGTACCTGCGTTCCGATTGTAGCTGCTTCTTGTTCATGGCAGCCTTAGATTTATAAAAATATGTTTATGTACATTTCGGACAGATGATGTATTTATTCCATACCAGCTTTGTAAATTCTAATCTTAGAAGCTCATGATTTGTACTATCAATCCTTGGGAAATGTATAAGATTCAGATCATACCTCTTTTACTTAATTGTCTTATCAAATATTATTGGAATTGGATAGTTATTAGTTGGCTTACCTAGCGGGTTGGGTTAGGTGCCATCAAGACTAGTTAGATTTTGGGTCGTGACACTATTGGGGATGATGGAGTATTGAGGATGAAGGGCCAGATTCGTGTGCCTAATGTAGATGGGCTATGTGAGTTAATTCTAGAGCAGGCCCACAGTTCGCTGTATTCCATTCATTCGGGTACCGCAAAGATGTATCAGGACTTGAGGCAGCTTTATTGGTGGAGAAGAATGAAGAAGGATATCGTGGGGTTTGTAGCTCGATGCCTCAACTGTCAGTAGGTGAAGTATGAGCATCAAATACCGGGCGGATTGCTTCAGAGCTTAGATATTCCAGAGTGGAAAGGGGAGCGGATCACCATGGAATTTGTAGTTGGGTTCCCATGAATTTCGAGGAAGTTCGATGCTATTTGGGTGATTGTGGATTGACTAACCAAGTCTGCGCACTTCATTCCAGTTGGGACTACTTATACTTCGTAGCGGTTGGTTGAGATTTACATCTGATAGATTGTTCGCCTTCACGGCATGCCAGTGTCCATCATTTCAGATTGGGGCATGCAGTTCACATCACAGTTTTGGAGACCCGTGCAGCGAGAGTTGGGTAACCAGGTTGAGTTGAGCACAGCGTTTCACCTTCATACAGACGGACAGTCCAAGCGCACTATTCATATATTGGAGTATATGCTACGCGCTTGTGTCATTGATTTTGGGGGTTCTTGGGATCAGTTTCTGCCACTCGCGGAGTTTGCCTACAACAACAGCTACCAGTCGAGCACTCAGATAGCTTCGTATGAGGCTTTGTATGGGAGACGGTATAGATCTCCGGTGGGTTAGTTTGAGCCTTGTGAGGCTAGGCTATTGGGTACTAACTTGGTCCAGGTCAAGGTTAAGATGATTCAGGAGCGGCTTCGCACGGCGCAGTCTAGACAGAAGAGTTATGCCGACAGAAAGGTCTGTGATGTTGCTTACATGGTTGGGGAGAAGGTACTACTCAAGGTATCACCCATGAAAGGTGTTATGAGGTTCTTGAAGAAGGGCAAGTTGAGCCCTCGGTATATTGGTCTGTTTGAGGTACTTCAGAGGATTAGGGAGGTGGCTTACAAGCTTGCCTTGCCACCTAGTTTGTCGAATGTGCATCCAATGTTTCATGTTTTTATGCTCCAAAAGTATTTCGGCGATCCGTCTCATGTTTTGGATTTTAGCGCAGTTCAATTGAATGGTGATTTGACTTATGATGTGGAGCCTGTGTCCATTTTGGGTCGGCAGCTTCGTAAGTTGAGGTCATAGGACATAGCTTTAGTGAAGGTGCAGTGGAGAGGTCAGCCACTTGAAGAGGCTACTTAGGAGACCGAGCGGGAGATGCGAAGCAGATATTCACACCTATTTGAGACTCCACGTACATTTCTAGATCCGTTCGAGGATGAACGTTTGCTTAAGAGGGGGAGGATGTAACGACCCGGCCGGTCGTTCCCCCCATTTACTGTTCATTTTGTACTTTATTATTGTTATGTGACTTGTCGGGGTAGTCGATTCGGGTCCGGTGAGACCTTAGAATGAAATGAGACACTTAGCCTCAAGGTTGAAAGCTTAAGTAGAAATGATTGACCGGATGTTGATCTTTGAGTAAACGACTTCGGAACGGAGTTTTGATGGTTCCGTTAGGTGATTTTGGACTTAGGAGCGTGTCCGGATTGTGATTTGGAGGTCCGTGGTGGAATAGGCTTGAAATTGCAAAAATTGGAATTTTATGAAAGTTTGACCGGGAGTGGACTTTTTGATATCGGGGTCGGATTCCGATTCCGGAAGTTGGAGTAGGTTCGCAATATTAAATGTGACTTATGTGCAAAATTTAGGGTCAATTGGACGTGTTTCGATAGGTTTCGGCGTCGGTTGTAGAAATTGGAAGTTCAAATTCATTAGACTTGAATATATGTGTGATTCGTGTTTTTGATGTTGTTCGAGGTTATTTCAGGGCACGACTAAGTTCGTATCGTATTTTAGGACTCGTTGATATGTTTGGTTGAGGTCCTGGGGGCCTCGGGTTGATTTCACATTGGATCGATTTGAAGTTTTGAGGGAATGCTGAAGCTCACCAGCTTCTGGTGTAATCGCACCTGCGGAGTGGGGATCGCAGGTGTGTTCTCGTATAAATGAGAAGTGAGCCGCAGAAGCGGCCAGGGAGGAAGTGAGCTAAGGTCGCAGGTGCGAGATTATTTCCGCACCTGGGTAGTCACAGATACAGCGTTAAGGGCGCAGAAGCGAAAGGCTCACATGTGCAAAGGGGAATTTCCGCACCTGTAATTTCGCAGATGCGAGGCGAGGACCGCAGAAGCGGAGGCCCGACTCCAGTGGTTCACTGCAGAAGTGGAATTTTGGTCTCTTCTACGACACCGCAGATGCGGTTAAGTGTTCGCAGAAGCGAAAAGGCTGGACAGAAAGTTAAATACAAGGGTTCGCGGTTTTTGCTTTATTTCAAACATTTCAAGCACGGTTTAGGCGAATTTTGAGAGGGTTTTTCGAGGGGATTCTTGAGGTAAGTCCCTTGTGCTCATTTTTTATCAATAATATTGCTTTTCCATTGATATTTCCACCTAGTTGGTGTGTATTTAAGTTATAAAGTGGGAGTTTGAGGCTAGGGATTTGGAGAGTTTGATTTGGGGATTTGGGTAATGATTTGGTGTCGGATTTTGATAAAATTGGTATGGTTAAACTCGTGGTTGATAGGCTTTCGGGTTTTGTGACTTTTATCGAATTTCGAAAAGTGGGCCCGGGGACCGGCTTTTGAGCCGATTTTTTATTTTGATTAATAGCTTAGCATTTTCTTATGGAGTGATTCCTTTAGCCGTATTGATTATATCTCATTGTTTATGGCTAGATTCGAGGCGGTGTGTTAGAGTAGATATTTTCTCGGATTGAGGTAAGTAACAGTCCTAAATTTGGTTCTGAGGGTACGAAACCCTGTATTACGTGTCATGTATTTGGTTTTGAGGTGACGCGCTTGCTAGGTGACGGGCGTGTGGGCGTGCACCGTAGGAATTGTGACTTGGTCAAATTTCGTGGAACCGTGTAGTTGTATAATATGTTGTTATCTGTACATTCTTCATGTAGTAGAGAAATTGAACCACAAATCATGTTTAGACTATGTGTTGGCACTGTAGGGACCCAGATAGGTCGTCTACATATTGAATTATCTGCTAAATTATTGTGTTGTACTCAATCACAGTTTTACATGTTTGTTATATCTCAGCCTCTATTGTTCCTTGCTGATACATTATATCATTTCTGTTGGGGCTGACTTTCATGACTACTGAGAGCCCGAGAGACTGGAGAGATTTATGACGGAGTAAGGCCGAGGTCCTGATTATGAGATAGTAATACTATAGTACGTGAGTTGTCCGTGCGGATCCAGATATTATGTTGTAGCACGTGAGTTGTCTGTGCAGCACGTGAGCTATTCGTGCGGATCCAAATATTATACTATAGCACGTGAGTTGTCCGTGCGGATTATAGCGCTTGGGCTGAAGGAGCCCCTCCGGAGTCTGCACACACCCCCAGTGAGCACAAGTATCTACTGAGTGCGAGTGCCGATTGCCGAGTGTTGAGTGAATGGGAGGGCTGAGTGACTGTGGCCCTGAGAGGATGGATTGGATTTCATTATTGTTGCACTTAACGGCCATGTATCATTTTCTTGAAATTTCTGAAAGATATTACACTCTGTTTCACTTAAACTTGTCATGGAATAACTGTTTGACTTAATTTATCGAACTGGAGAGCATGCCTAATTTCCTATGTTGAAATCATTGTAATTGAACTATAACTGTAAAACTCGTCATTATTTTCAGTTCTTTATTTAGTCTTGTTACTTACTGAGTTGGTTGTACTCACGCTATACCCTGCACCTTATGTGCAGATCCAGGTGCATCCGGTCACGACGGTTGCTGAGTTGTGGAGTTCGAATTCTCGGAGACTATCGAGGTAGTTGCTTGGAGTTTCGCGGACCTTGTTTCTCCTTCCCTATCTTTCCACTTATTGTATTTAGTTTCAAACTATCATAGACAATATTTTTTGGACTTGTGATGTATAGATGCTCATGTACTCAGTGACACCCCGATGTTGGGAATTTCCGCGTTGTATTTTTGATTCCTATCCCGTTTATGAAATATTTTATTGTTTAAAACTGTTTAAATTTGTTTTATGTTAAAAGTATTTGAAATATTTTTAAATATCGGCTGGCCTAGTACCACGATAGGCGCCATTATGACAAGTTAGGATTTTGGGTCGTGACAGAGTTGGCGTCAACTGGGTCTGCAACCGGGACTCCGTTGGGATCAACAGGGGGCACCTTGTTGCTAGGCACTATATTGTTATTTTCGCCGTGATGGCCAGATTGAGCATCAACGTTCAAGTGAGCAGACTAAGAGTTTGACATTTTTAGGTTGACCTAAAATTAAAATCTCAAAGAACAAGCGTAAAGCAGTGTGTGTTATGAAAATTTTTATCAAATTACCACTATTATCCTTAGCCCCACGGTGGGCGCCAAACTGTTTATCCTTAAAAATGGATAACAATTGAATTTATACGCAGTTTTAAGGATATGTGGACTAATCCAATATATGTGATTAATGACATTAGATAAGTAAATTAAAGATAGAATAAACAGCCAAACCAGAAGTAATATTGAGTCTAGGCTCGGTTATAAGCTTAACAAGTAACCTGCCTTCGGTTCGGAGCCAAACACTTATGAAGAACTATGAGTAAAATCAAGAACTTTGAATAACTTTTAGAAGCAGAGAAAACAGATGTATATTGCCTTGATATGCGTGTTACAACATGTGTATTGAATAATAAACTTTCCCTTTTATATAGTAGAGGAGTTTTACCCTAAGTACAATTCTAAGAAAGGTAAAGATTTTCCTTTTCGCTAATCACTGATCAACTGTTGATACGGGCCGAGATTCACATTGTGATATTTGGTCGGGAACGGATATCACGGCCCTTTGTTAATCGTATGCGGACGTTTGGCAATTCTCTCCGAGGTCTCGTTATTCGAATCGGGTCTGGGAGAGAGAGAGAGAGAGAAGGTCTGTCAGGAACTTTTGGGAAAAAACTACAATCAAATATCAAATCAGTATTTGTCTAGTGTCTGGGGAACGACATATATTAGTGTCAATACTCCATAGACATGCATGCTGCAAATAAAATACTATTATATTAGAGTATTTACATATACATTAAAAGATATTATAAATATGCAATACAAACAACATTAGATTGTTAAAACTATACCTAAAGTTGTTTAACTAATAAAACACCATAGATTTGTTTAAACATTAATTCTGATGTTGTTTTAGACAATCAAAAGTACACACAATTAAACTGAGTTAATCTGTATATATATACCTTATCAACCATCCGCTAACGCATATCAATCACATTCCCAAAGGCCTCGTTATTAGGGGTGTACATGGGGTTGGGTTGGTTCGGATTTTTCAGTTATCAAACAAAACCAATTGCGTCGCATTATTAAATTTGAAGATCAAACCAAACCAATAAAGATGGGTTTTTTAATCTCAATTTTTCTCGGGTTTTCAAGTTTTTTCGAATTTTGTTTTTTCCTCATAAAGTTTTCATAGCATAAAACATAGAATTTGTGCTCCAAATATTTCTTTAACCCTAGTAAGACATAACTATATAAGGTAATTTTCAAGAAAATAACATAAAATACGAGATGAATCATGGCATTATACTAAAATATTCGACAATAAAGATAATAAAATCGCATAAAATAAATATCATTAATAAGCCGTAATGAAAATAAATATAATTTAAAATTACTAAGTTGTTAAAATAAGTACGACTAATAAGTATTATTATTTACATGACTAAACACTAAAAAGAATAAGTTATATATTTTATCTAAACCATAAAAAATAAAATAAAAAATAGATATCCAATACTATTCTTATTCCTAGTACAATTAAATTGAATGTCTTTTGTTAGCATTTTATTGATTTGGTTTTAGTTGGGGATTTCTTTGAGTTACTAACATTTATGGACTATAAAACTTATTGGAGCATTCAAAAATTATAAGTCCAAGCTTGAAATAATACGTTAAAAGATAACTATGAAAAAGTTTAAGAAATATTTATAAACTACACTACAATAAATATTTTTTTGTATTAAATATATTTAAAACTTCTATATATATAATGTCGGGTTGGTTTAATTTCGATTTGACTTTTTTTAGTTATAACAAACCAAACCAATTATGGTCAGATTTATTTTTCCAACACCAAATCAAATCAAACCGAATAATAGTCAGATTTTTATTCTCGATTTGATTCGAATTATCAATTTAGTGTGATTTATCGGTTTTCTTTGTACACCCCTGCTCAATTATTATATTCAACTCCTTCACACATAGCTTCTAGGAAAGCTTGAAGCTTCTCTATCTCTCTTATCAATGTAAGAGGTTTGTAAATATCAACAGGCATGCAGTAGATTTGTCACTCCTGTTCTCGTCTTCGTTTTAAGTGCACCAACGGTTAGGGTGTACATGAATCGTGTTGGTTCGGACTTTTCAAACATCAAACTAAGTTAACTATGTCAGATTTTTAAATTGATTAACTAAAATCAAATTAATAAAAGTCGGTGTTTTCGACCTCTGATTTTTTCAAAAAAAAAATTTATATAAAATATAACTTTTACTTCAAATATTTCTTTAGTCCTAATAAGACATAACTATATAATTAAGATGTTTCTTAAGAAAATAACAAAAAAGTGAAATGAGTGATGACATTGTAATAAAATATTCAAGAAAATAGATACTGAATTAGCATAAAATAAATATTGCTAACTAATAAGGCGTAAAAATACTAAGTCATGCTTAAATAAGTTTGGCTAATAATGACAAAGAAAAAAATGAAATGAAATTATTTATTTTCTTTGTTTAAATTAACAATGCAAATCTAAAGTATAGATATCCAATATTGTTGACATTCTTAGTGTGAGGATTAAATTACTTTTGTTAGCATTAGTATTAATTTGATTTTGGTTTTGACTTTATTTGAGCTACTGGCATCAATGGGCTATAAATGTCACGACCCAAATCTATTAAAGGTCGTGATGGCGCCTAACACCGCCGCCAGGCAAGCCAACGGTGAATGATTAACCTAATTACTCATTTTAGTATTTTGAAATAAAAATTCTCATTTAATTAAATAGTATGAAATAGAACTTACAGGGTAAATGATGAGATTTACGTGAATTACAATGATGAACCACCCTTAGGAACCCCCAAAACCCACTGTTACAAGTGCATGAGTATCAACTAGGAAATGTAATAAAATACAACATCTGTCTGGAATACAAATTAGACAGGATAATATAAATACCTTTGATGAAGATTCTGCAGGCTGCGGATCGTAACATGAAATGTAGCTCACAGTAAGTCCCCACAATATTCGCGTTTTTGCGCCCAAAAGACCACCAGACATATATGTACCTACATAAAAATATACAGCAAGTGTAGCATGAGTACGTAAATCAACGTGTACCCAGTAAGTATCTAGCCTAAGCCCAGAAAAGTAGTGACGGGGAGTCGACATCGACACTTACTAGTAGTCCAATAAGACAGTTATAATAAGAAGTAAGTAGATATGAGACAAAGTAAACAAACGAAATAAACAAGTGTAAACACGTGATACGATCCTCCTCTCTACGATAGGCTCAAGCTCTCAATTAGAAATCACCTCCTCAATGGGAGCATAAATATATAATGGACCTTACCAGATAGGTCATCATAATTCAGACCGGGAAGACTCATAGATACACTGACTTCTTGTCAATTATTACGAACGATTCCATGAGAGTATTTTACAGAAATGTCGAGGCGTACGGCACGATCCCATCATAATCTGTGCACTGCCGAAGGTCGAACGACACAAACCATAGATGCACCTATTATACTGCCTAGACGAACGGCTCGCTCCCATGAGAGTGTAGTACATAATCCTGCCGAGGCGAACGGCCCGAACCCATTAGAATACGAAGTTTTAATGGGATATTGACCCCACTCAAGAATAGACGTGTGAGTTATAAATTTTTTAAGGAAAACCTTTCAATGAAAACACATAGCGCGGAAGAAATTCATATAAGGAGTATAATTATTCCACGTCTAGTCATGAAGCCCGTCAAATCTTACAAAAGCAAGTCTATCACTCTACGCAAGTCCGGTCTCAAATCGTAATGCGAAATAAAGGAATTAAACGAGCAAAAATAACCCCTATAGTACAATTATAGCATGGTCTGAACCTAAGTCTACCCGGACAATAGCATAAATTTAGCTACGTACGGACTCTCGTCACCTTGTGCGTATGTAGCCCCCGCAATAAGTAACACATAACAATTACATCACCTAGGGATAATTTTCCCCTCACAGATTTAGACAGGAGACTTACCTCGCTTCGAAATTCCATAACCGGCTCCAAAACCTCTCTAACACCTCAAACCGGTGCCCGTCGATCTTAAACCTAGTCAAACAAGGTGCAAACGAATCAAAATATACTCTAATACCCATAATCAATTAATTTAAACAAATTCTCAACTCCGCTCGAAAAGTCAATAAAGTTAACCCTAGGGCCCACGTGCCCGGATACCAAAACTTTTCGAAGATGAACTTTACCCATAACACCACAAACTCAAATATATAATTATTTCAAATTCCATGTCCAATTTCGTGGTCAAGTTCCTAAAATACTAATTTCTAGGTTTTTCTTCAAAATCCCAAATTTCTACTAATTTTCATGTTCAAATCCATATATAAACCAAGTATTTAACTTGTAATAGGTGGGAATCATTTACCTTGTAATGGGTGACGAAGAAACTCCTCCAAAATCGCCCCTAGCTCGGCTCCCATGGAAGATTGAGATAAAATGAGCCAAAACCTGTTTTGGCAAACTTATACACCGCCCAGGTGACCCTTCTTCGCGTTCACGTGAAACGCCTCGCGTTCGCGAAGGCCAAATACCACTGCCTCAAAATTTCTCTTCGCGTTCGCGAAGCCTCAGACCCCTGCCCCTTAGCATTCGCGGTCCAAGAGCCGCATTCGCGAAGGCCAACCTGCTCCAGGTCCACCCCTCCCTCCCCTTCCTTCTACGCATTCGCGATCGCTCCTTCGCATTTGCGTAGGTTCCACTGGCCCTTCTCCACATTTGCGACCCTTGTGTCGCGTTCGCGATGAACAAAAATCAACCGCCCAAAAACCCTTCTTCGCGAATGCGGGAATCCCTTCGCGTTCGCGAAGGACAAAACCAGAACCAGCAATAACAACAACAGCCAAAACAACCAAAATTGGTCTGAAATCACTCTAAATCACACCCGAGGCCCCCGATACCCCATTCAATCACACTAACAAGTCTCAAAATATAACACGAACCTGCTCGAGGCTTCAAATCATACCAAATAACATCAAAACTACGAATTGCGCATCGATTCAAGACTAATGAACTATTGAACTTCTAACTTCCACATCCGATGCCGGAACCTATCAAATCATGCCCGATTGACCTCAAATTTTGCACACAACTCACATTTGACATTACAGACCTACTTCAACTTTCAGAATCAGAATCCGAACCCGATATCAAAAAGTTCACTCCCGGTCAAATTTTCCAAAAACCTCCAAATTCCAATATTTTGCCAAATGACCCTGAAATGACCTGCAGACCCCCAAATCCACATCTGGATACTCCCCTAAGACCAGGATCACCATACGGAGATATTCCCAGGCTCGGAATCCTAAACGGACATCGATAACATCAAAAAATACTTCAACCCAAATTTATGAAATTCTTCCAACATGCTAACTTTCCATAATAAGCACTAAAATGCTCTCAGGTCACCCAAAACCCGATCCGGACATACGCCCAAGTCCGAAATTATCATACGAACCTATTGGAACTTTCAAATCCCGATTCCGAGGTCGTTTACTCAAAAGTCAAACATTAGTCAACTCTTCCAACTTAAAGCTTCCGAAATGAGAATTTTCTTTCCCAATCAACTCCGAACTTCCCAAAATTCAATTCCGACCACACGTACAAGTCATAATACCTGAAATAAAGCTACTCAAGGCCTCAAACCGCTGAATGACGCGCTAGAGCTCAAAACGACCTGTCGGGTCATTACAATAAAACTTATTGGAACATTCAGAATTTTCAGTCAAAACTTGAAATAATATGTAAAAAGATAAAAATGATGAAAAAGCTTAAGAAACATTTATAAATTACATTATAAGTAAAGCTTTTATGTATAAAATATTTTAAAAAATTTGTATATATGTAATGTCCAGTTGGTTTGGTTCGGTTTGACTTCTTTTAAGTTAAAATCAAACCAAACTAATTATGGTCGGATTTGTTTTTCAATACCAAACCAAGTCAACAAACCAAACCACTAGTCAGGTTTTTTTTCTGGGTTTGATTCGGATTATCGATTTGGTGCGGTTTATCGGTTTTATTTATAGAAGCAATAATAAATGGAGTTGTTATATGTATTTGGAATCCCTTAAAATCCTCTTAGGCTCCAGTTTTTTAATTTAAAATAGATAGTTGAGCTACAAATATTTTGACAGTCTGTCCCATATTTTTGAGCGAAATTTTCTATCTTTGTTTATCGCAGAGATGAGCCATTCACAGGCACACCAAAAGTTCATCTACCAACACCTCCTACACTGTACTGACCACCAAAATCATAGTCCATCGGACTAGCAGAAATTTTATATATATGCCACCACAATTGTTTAAAGGACTCCGTGGGCTTCTTTCATGGAGTGCTTCTTTCCGCACCCACACCCCTTGCGCTCCTTACTGGGATCCTGTCCTCACCACCAACCTCCCTGTATAGCTCCTACTTCACCAGTTGTGATGGTTTTCACCCCCAACATATTTTGCATCATTTTTTTCTCATTGGCAAATGGCTCAAGGTCTTTCATGTATTCTTCCCTCTTTTTTGCATTTGTAGGAACCAGGAAAGGGAAAGAACAAAAAAGTCAATATTATATTATGAACATTATTAGTTCAAACAACCTCAAGTTGTTTAAGCAAGTCTCGGGTTGTTTAGAGCCTTACTTTGTTATATTTCACTTTTGAGACCTCCATTCGACATCCACCTGATCATCCGTCTTAGCATTTCGTTGAAGTTTCGAAATAGCTGAATTGAGTAATAATTAATTAAGTGCAATCAATATAAATATTTATTTAGTTGCCATAGAGGTTTCATTTAATTGCTTGGCAAGATACTCAACAGTCAAAAGGTAGCATATTAATACTTATATATATATATATATATATATATATATATATATATATATATATATATATATCAAGAGAGTGACTGTCGCCTTTAGGACTTGCTATATATATATATATATATATATATATGCGCGCGCGTGTATGTGTGTATGAATATATACATATATATACATACACAACTAATTATATATTATATAGTATCTCTAATTAAATAATTTTTTTTTTTATATATAAAATTAAAATATCGACCGACTTCGATCGGTATTTAAATTAAATAATTTTTTTAATTTAACATTAAATTACTGACCGACTTCGATCGAAATGGTCGTGATCAAACGGGTCAAAGACCACTTAAACGTACCGACCGAAATTTCCGACCGATTTCAGTCGGAAATTTTAAAATAAGGCTAGCCCCATACGGGTTTTCCCCCATTTCCCTTTTTTCTCTATCTCTCTTCCATCTCTCTTCTTCTCCACCCCACTGTCGTGATTCCCCCAAATCCCCATCCAAAATCAACTCCTATCTCCCTCCTCACCAAAAAACAAAGCACTTTGAAGTCTCTCTCCCCTCCCCCGCTACTGTTCCGCCGGCCCCACTGCGTCCTCCGCCACCACTGCCTCCTCTGCCACCCAAAATCAAACCCCCTTATCCTAGCATTTCAAGGTTAGTTATCTACATTTTTTAATTTAAGTAATTTTAATTATTTTAATTGTATAAATTAGGGTTTAGTTAATGTTTAATTAAATTTAGTTGTATAATTGTGAGTTGCCTTGTCTTTGAACCTTTGAAATATTTCATGTGTTATCATTTATCATTTAGGATTATTCATATTAGAAGAATTCATATTTGTACTCTAGCCCCTCTTTGTGAATTGGTATTTTGTGTAATTTTGGATTTTTACATTTTGGAAGACCTAGATGCTTGTCTTGGGTGCTAATAGCATTTTAAGGTTAGTTATCTACATTTTTTGAATTTAAGTAATTTAAATTATTTTAATTGTATAAATTAGGGTTCAATTAATATTTAATTAAATTTAGTTGTATAATTGTGAGTTGATGATTAAAACTTAAAATAAATTGCAAGGATAAATCAATCTTATTATGTGGACTTTTAAATAAATTATATCAAACTTAAAATAAATTAAAAGGATATATTAAGCTAGTTCTCAATCTAATACTAAGTGTAACTGTCACGACCCAAAATTCCACCACAGGTGTCGTGATGGCACTTAGTCTCTAAGATTAGGTAAGCCGACTATAACAGCAATTCAAGCCTTTTTTTAAAACATATAATTTAATACAAGTCTCAAAATCAATAGCGGAAATATTCAACAAACTCCCAAGACTGGTAATACTGAGTCACAAACTCTAACTGGATATATGAAATGATCTCAAGGATCGAATAGACAATACTGTTCGAATAATAATTAATAGTACAATGAAATGGAAAGACTCCAAGGGACTGCGATAACCAAGCAGATCTAACATGAATCCTTGTGATCAACCCACTAACTCTGTCCGAGTCTGATATCTCCAATATCTTGCTCTGCACAAAAATGTATAGAAGTATAGTATGAGTACACCATGTTATGTTCGGTACCCAGTAAGTATCAAAACTAACATCGGTGGAGTAGTGACGAGGTACAGTCAAGACACTCACTAGTCAAATAACCTGTGCAATATAGCAGTATACAATGGTACTGGAAAATAGCTAGCGATAATAGCAACAAAATCAACCTGGGATATAAACAGTAAGGCAACAAGAACACCATAATTATTACTCAAACGAATAAGGAACATAAGTACAACCAATTAAACATGTCCTTCAAATATAAATCTTTCACATATAATTCTTTCGAATAAATACCTTCCGAATATATTTTTTTCAAATAAATATCTTTAGAATATACTTCTTTCAAATAAATGTCTTTCGTATATACTACTTTCAAATAAAAGTCACTCTGTAACACCTCATTTCATAATCATAAAACACGGGTCTCAGCCCACTTTCACATTTTCATGGCACCTCGTGCACATATTTCTATCATAACTGCACGGACAACTCACGTGCCAATAATACAATTATTATTTACTCGCGCACCTCGTACCCACATCTCATATCACAACTGCACGGACAGTTCACGTGCCAATGTCATAATCATCATATTTTCGCGGCACCTCGTGCCCACATTTCATATCACATCTGCACAGAACAATCACGTGCCAATAATATAATCCGCCCGATAATAGCTACAAGCTCACAATTTCAACATGGATCAGACTATTATCAAGTTTACCGGAACAACAAGATAAATTACACAGGATATAATAATAAACACAAGGAGAATCACAACATTACACAAGAATCATCAACACCATAATCCCACGTCATCATATAAAAATCATCAACATAATAACCCCACATCATCACATATCATCCCTGACAATAGCCACATTTATCTCTCCTATAGCCACCCTTATCGCTCCTACAATAGCCTCCCTTATCCCTCCGCCCTGACAATATCAATAGCCACCCTTATCGCTCTCATAGCCTCCCTTATCGCTCTTATAATAGCCTCTTATCGCTCTATTTAATAGCCTCCCTTATCACTCCTCCCAAACAATATCCCAACACACATAACAACAGTGAAATACCACCCTTATGCCCACAAAATGTCGATAATGGAATGTCACCCTTATACGCCGCTTAACAGTTACCCAAATCATATAACAATTCACACAAAATATTATCACAACAGCACAGCATCATCAGCTCGTATTTACAAATTTCTCGTAGGCCACAACCATTACAAAGGTACAATAAAGTTAATTAATTTTACAACAGATAGTCTACGGCTCAACACAATGTATATAAAATCTCAAAAATAATCACAAGGATGGGAAAATATCTCATCATAGGAAAACGCCTTCTTTAATTCAAATTTTAGATAAATATATAAACGCCTCAAATCAATAAACACCCAGAATTCACATAAAAATCCAAGTGGCAATCACACCAAATTATCATATAAAATACAAACTCAACAAACAAGGAATGAGGCATGATAAATCAAGGCTTTACTAAGTTCCAACGATTTTTCAATTTAATACATAAGGGCGTCTACGAATTTTAACCGATATAATTTGCACATCTAAACCAAGTACGTATCGTCACCTCGCATACATGGTTTTGAATTACACAATTTTCACATGTGATGACCCGATAGGTCATCTTATATTTTAGAACCTAATTTTGTGTTTCGAGGTCTCAAAAACCTTATTTTAGCCTTCCTCGATTTGCGTGTGCAGTCCGAGTGTTCTTCCAGAAGGCTTATATGTTAAAAATTGATAAAAATAAAAACTTTTACCTTAAAAAAATTAATTTGAGTTGATTTTGGTCAATGTTTTGAGTAAACGGGTCTGAATCCGTATTTTGACGGTCCTGGTGAGTCCGTATCGAAATATGAAACCAAGGCGTATGCCCGGAATCGAATTCGGAGGTCCTTAACTCGAGTTATGATTTTTTGTTGAAAATTAAAAATCTGAAAGTTTAATAGTTTTTAAGAATTAACTGATATTTGGTTTTGTTGATACCGGGTCCGTATTTTAGTTTCGAGCCCAGTACAGGTAAACTATGATATTTATGACTTGTGTGTCGAATTTGGAGAGAAACATAGTTGATTTGACGTGATTCGGACGTTCGGTTATGAAAATAGAAGTTTTAAAGCTTTCTTGAAACTTTCATTTGATTTGGTGTTCAATTCGTAGTTCTAGGTATTATTTTCCCGATTTGATCGCGTGAGTAAATTCGTATGATGTTTTAGGACTTATGTGCATGTTTGGTTTAGATCGCCGAGGGCTCGGGTGAATTTCAGATAGGCTACCGAAGCTTTTTGCACTTAGAAATCTGGTTATTGCGCTTCAAACGATATTTGGTGTGTTCTTCTTCGCGTTCGCGAAGGTACTCTCGCGAACGCGAAGAGTGAACTGGGCTGGGGAAGGTTTTTTCTTCGCGAACGCGTAGCTTTACGGACCTGGGGAAGGGTCAGTCATCTCTTTATCGCGAACGCGAGCACAGGTTCGCGAATGCGAAGGCCAGGGGGAGCAGCCTTCGCGAACGTGATGGGGGACTCGCGATCGCGTAAGCCTAACAGGCACTACTCTTCGCGAATAACGCGATAAATACCTGACGGCCAGTTATTAAAAACAAAACCAAAACGGGATTTTTGCAATTCTTTCAAAATTTCAAAACTAGAAGACCTAGAGGCGATTTTCCCAAGAGATTGTCTTCCCCAATTTGTTGGTAAGTGATTCTAACCTACTTTCTTTCAATTACCCATTACATTTCATGCGTTTTCAACCTAAAATTTAGGTTTTCATGGTGGAAATTGGGGGTTTGGGTAGAATTAGGGATTTTTGCATAATTGGAATTTAGACCTCGAATTGAGATCGTATTTCAAAATAAATTATATAATCGGGCTCGGGGTGAATGGGTGAATGGATTTTGGTCCGAACCTCGGGTTTTGACCAAGCGGGCCCAAGGTCGATTTTTGACTTTTTGGGGGAAAGTCTGGGGGATCTAAATTTATGCATTGTAATTAATTTCTTTAGCAATATTTGATATTATTGAGTCGTTTGTGGATAGATACGAGTGGTTTGGAGTGAATTCTAGAGGAAAGGAGGTATTTGAGAATTGAGTGGCCCTTGGAGTGAGGTAAGTATTATGTCTAACCTTGACTTCAGGGAATTAGGAACCCTCGGACTATTTGCTATGTTAAATTCATGTGAGTGGCGTATATGTGAGGTGACGAGTATTTATGCGCCGCCAATTTATCTGTTTTCCCCGTTTCTCCCGTTTTTCTTATATTGTTTCTTTCCCTGTCTTAATTGTTACATATTCTACTTGTGTTCCCATGCCTAATTGCTACGTGTTAGACATTGTTTCCTCCGGTTAATGATATTAGTTCTTCCATAGTTTCATTTTCTCCTGTTATTTGCTTAAGTTGGTTTACCGGTACCTTTCTATTGTAGATCCTGAATTGGTCTCGCTGTGTAGTATTACTTATGTGAATTTTTATGGTGTACAAGTTTCCTATTTGTTTCGGTTTGGAGCTTAAGTATTGTGAAGGGTTTCTGTGATTTAAATTATGAAATTTCTGTACATACTGAGTAATTAATATTGATATGGTAGGATCGGGTTGCACGCCGCAACAGGAGGAATAAGGGTGATATATTGAGGTGGAATAAGAGTGAATTTATATTGTACGGTGGGAAAGGGTTGCACGCCGCAATAGGTGTAATAAGGGTGGATTGTTTGGTGGAATAAGGGTGAACTATGATTGTGTTATTGTGATACGGTAGGAACGGGTTGTACGCCGCAACAGATGTAATAAGGGTGGATTGTTTGGTGGAATAAGGGTGAACTATGATTGTGTTATTGTGATACGGTAGGAACGGGTTGTACGCCGCAACAGATGTAATAAGGGTGGATTGTTTGGTAGAATAAGGGTGAACTATAATTGTGTTATTGTGATAAGGTGGGACCGGGTTGCGCGCTGCAACAACCTATGCGTTTATGTTTCCCTAAACTGTGTTAGCCTTACGGTATTCTCTTTTGCACTTAAGGATCGGTAATTTCTGAACACTGTTGATATATCTCCGGGAGTTGTTGTATTTCTTGCAATTTATTGCTTTCTTCTATTCTGCATTTCCTATTCTGCTTTTATTATATATACTGCGTACAGGTTATAGTGTGAGTTACCCACCTTAGCCTCGTCACTTACCAGTACATGGGGTCGGTTATACTGATACTGCACTCTGCACTTCCTGTACAGATTTTGGTGATGGTCCGAACTGATCGTGAGGTTAGCTGCTGGATTCATCCGACAGGAGACCCAAGGTAGATCTTCCGGCGTCCGCAGACCCTGGAGTCCCCTTCTAGCCATTGCATTTTACTATTTCTTTCCTTTCGAAAATAGTTGTATTTCTTTTAGACATTTACTTGTAGA
>AWOL01S0001898.1:111603-132218 GCA_000715115.1 Nicotiana otophora | reverse complement strand
TGCAGATTTTGGTGCTGGTCCGAGTTGATCGTGAGGTTAGCTGCTGGATTCATCCGACATGAGACCCAAGGTAGATCTGTCGGCGTCCGCAAACCCTGGAGTCCCCTTCTAGCCATTGCATTTTATTGTTTCTTTCCTTTCAAAAATAGTTGTATTTCTTTCAGACATTTACTTGTAGAAAAATCTTAGAAGTTCGTGAATTGTGACTCCAGATCCGGGTAGTAGTATCTATATATATATATATATATTGGGGCTATTATATGTTTTTGCACTCATTTTTAAACTCGTTTTAGCTTATTTGCTGTTATTTACTGAAATGAATAAGAAATGGCTTAATGATTCTCTAACGTTGGCTTGCCTGGAAAGTGAAATGTTAGGCGCCATCACGGCCCTGACGGTGGAAATTCCAAGTCGTGACAAGTTGGTATCAGAGCACTAGGTTGCCTAGGTCTCACAATTCACAAGCGAGCTTAGTAGAGTCTGGGGGATCGGTACAGAGACGTCTGTACTTATCTCCCAGAGGCTATGAAGTTTAGGAACAAATTTCACTTTTATTCCTCTCTGTCGTACGATTTTGTTTCCTCAATACTAAATGAACTCTTCTACTCTTATTCTCTTGCAGATGGCGAGAACACGTACCGCTTCTTCAGCTGCGCAGCAGCCAGAGCCTCCAGTAGCAGATCTTACGAGGGGTAGAGGTCGAGGCCGAGGCCGTGCCAGAGGCCAAGGCAGGGGCAAGGCTTAGCCCAGATCCCGAGCAGCAGCCCCAGCAGCGAAGCCTCAGGTAGAGTTTGATGAAGAGGTTCCAGCCCAGACTATTCCTGCCGGACCAGCTCAGGTTTCGGAGGGCTTCATTGCCACCCCAGTGCTTCAGGACGCTTTGGTCCGTTTGGTGGGCCTTATGGAGTGTGTGGCCCAGACTGGCACATTTCCCATGGCACCAGCCGTCTCTCAGGCTGGAAGAGGATCCCAGACTCCTGCTACTCACACTCCGGAGCAGATGGCTCCCCAGTATCAGACTCCAGCAGCTCATCCAGTCAGAGTAGTTCAGCCAGTTGTTGCGGCGCAGACCGGTGATGGGTCAGCTATGTCTTCTGAGGTTTTGTGGAGATTGAAATTATTTACCAAGCTCTTCCTAGTTCACTTCAGTGGTTCTACTTCAGAGGATCCCCAGGAGTATCTTTACAGCTGTCATGAGGTGCTACGGATCATAGGTATAGTGGATACCAATGGGGTCGACTTTGCTGCATTCCAGATGACTGGTTCCGCCAAGAAATGGTGGAGGGATTATTTGTTGACCAGACCAGCTGGGTCGCCTGCTCTTACTTGGGACCAGTTTTCTCAGCTCTTCCTAGAGAAGTTTCTACCTATCACATTGAGAGAGGAGCATCACCGTCAGTTCGAGCGTCTCCAGCAGGGCAGTATGATTGTTACTCAGTATGAGACCCATTTTATGGATTTGGCCCGTCATGCTCTTCTTCTGCTTCCAACCGAGAGAGAGAGAGGGTGGGGAGGTTTATTAACGGACTTGCCCAGCCTATCAGATTGCAGATGGATAAGGAGCCTAGAAGTGAGATTTCGTTTTAGGCGGCTGCCAATGTCACCAGGCGAGTCGAGATGGTTCTTGCACAGGAAGGTCGGGGGTCTAACAAGAGACCTCGTCATTCCGGTGGGTTCAGTGGTGCCTCATCTGGAGGCAGAGGTAATTTTGGTAGGGTCTATCCTCCCAGGCCATTTCATTCAGCGCTTCAGGCATCCCACAGTGCTTCAAGGAGTCGTGGTCCTTATGTGCCTCATTCTGGACAGTCAGCCTGCAATACACCATCAGCTCCTATCAGTGCATCTCCTATTCAGAGTTATTACCGTGGTCATCCGGCCTATTCGGGTCAGTCTCAGTTTCCACAGCCACAATACCAGGATGGATGTTTCGAGTGTGGTGGTTATGGGCATATCAGGAGGACCTGTCCGAGATTATTAGGCATCCCGCCACAGCATCAGGGTTCTCGTGCCATAGTTCCGGCACCAGTTGCTGCACCGCCTGCTCAGCCAGCCAGAGGCAGGGGTCAGGCAGCCAGAGGTAGAGTCCAGACTGTTACAGGTGGAGGTCTGGCCATTAGAGGTAGAGGCCAGCCAGCTAGAGGCCATCCTAGGAACGTTGTTCAGAGTGGTAGGGCGCAGCCCCGATGTTACACTTTTCCAGCCATGCCTGAGGCTGAGTCATCCGATGTTGTTATTACAAGTATTATTTTAGTTTACAGTAGAGATGCTTAAATTCTATTTGATCTGTGATATACTTACTCCTATATGTCATCCTATTTTGCTTCATATTTGGTTGTGCCTCGTGATTCTTTGAGTTCTCTTGTGTATGTGTCCATACCTGTGGGAGATGTTATTGTTGTAGATCGTGTTTATCGTTTATGTGTGGTCACTATTGGGGGTCTTGAGACTCGTGTAGATCTTATACTTCCCGATATGGTTGATTTTGATGTCATTTTGGGTATGGATTAGCTGTCACCTTATCATGCTATATTGGATTGTCACGCCAAGATGGTGACCTTAGCCTTGCCGGGGTTTCCTCGATTAGAATGGAGAGGAACTCCTGGCTATTCTACCAGCAGGGTTATCTCTTATATAAAGGCTCAGTGTATGATCGAGAAGGGGTATCTAGCTTATTTGGCTTATGTCCGTGATTCCAGTGTGGAGGTTCCTTTCACGAATTCAGTGCCAGTTGTTTGTGAGTTTCCGGAGGTGTTTACTGCAGACCTACCGGGGATGCCACCCGACAGTGATATTGATTTCTGTATTGACTTGGCTGCGGGCACCCAGGCCATTTCCATTCTTCCATACCGTATGGCCCCGCCAGAGTTGAAAGAATTGAAGGAATAAGTTCAAGATTTGCTTGATAAGAGCTTCATTAGACCTAGTGTCTTGCCCTGGGGTGCACCTGTGTTGTTTATGAAGAAGAAAGATGGATCCATGAGGATGTGTATAGATTATCGGTAGTTGAACAAACTCACCATCAAGAACAAGTATTTATTGCCGAGGATTGATGATTTATTTGATCATCTTCAGGGTGGCAAGGTATTTTCGAAGATTGATTTGAGATTTGGCTACCATCAGTTGAGGATTAGGGCATCTGATATCCCTAAGATAGCTTCTCGAACTCTGTATGGGCATTATGAGTTTCTGGTGATGTCCTTTGGGTTGACAAATGCCCTAGCAGCATTCATGGATTTGATGAAACGAGTGTTCAAGCCTTATTTGGACTCCTTTGTGATCGTGTTTATTGATGATATCTTGATCTACTCCCGCAGTTGAGAGGAGCATGAGCAGCACTCAGGATTGTACTTTAGACTCTGAGAGCCAGCCAGTTGTATGCTAAATTTTCAAAGTGCGAGTTTTGGTTGGATTCAGTCGCTTTCTTGGGGCACGTTGTATCAGTAGAGGGCATACAGGTAGATCCTAAGAAGATTGAGGCAGTTCAGAACTGGCCTAGACCCACTTCAGCTACGGAGATCAGGAGTTTCTTGGGTTTGGCGGGCTATTACCATCGATTTGTGGAGGGGTTTTCATCTATAGCAGCCACGTTGACCAGGTTAACCCAGAAGGGTGCCCCGTTCATATGGTCAGACGAGTGTCAGGCGAGCTTTCAGAAGCTCAAGACTACTTTGACTACAGCATCAGTGTTGGTGTTACCCACAGGTTCAGGATCTTATACGGTATATTATGATGTGTCACGTGTTGGGCTCGGTGCGGTATTGATGCAGGAGGGCAGGGTGATAACGTATGTGTCGCGGCAGTTGAAGGTTCATGAGAAACATTACCATGTCCATGACTTAGAGTTAGCAGCCATTGTTCATGCGCTGAAAATTTGGAGGCATTATCTTTACGGCATGTCATGTGAGGTCTTCACGGATCATCGAAGCCTTCAGTATTTGTTCAAGCAAAAAGATCTCAATTTGAGGTAGAGTAGGTGGTTGGAGCTATTGAAAGACTATGATATCACTATTTCGTACCATCCCGGGAAGGCCAATGTGGTGGCCGACGCCTTGAGGAGAAATGCAGCGAGTATGGGCTGCCTTGTATTCATTCCATTCGGTGAGAGGTCGCTTGCATCAGATGTTCAGACTTTGGCCAACCAGTTTGTGAGGTTGGATATTTCAGAGCAAGCCGTGTTCTAGCTTGTACAGTCGCTCGGTCTTTCTTGTTTGAGCGTATCAGAGATCGGCAGTATGACGACCCTCATTTGTTGGTCTTTAGGGACACAGTGCGGCATGGTGGTGCCAAACAGGTTACTGTTGGAGATGACGGAGTCTTGAGGATGCAGGGTCGTGTTTGTGTGCCTAATGTGGATGGACTTCATGAGTTGATTCTTAAGGAGGCGATGTATCAGGACTTGCGGCAGCATTATTGGTAGAGGAGGATGAAGAATGATATAGTTGCTTATGTAGCTCGATGCCTGAATTGTCAGCAAGTGAAGTATGAGCATCAGAGACCCGGTGGTTTGCTTCAGCAGATAGAGATTCCTGAGTGGAAGTAGGAGTGTATCACTATGGACTTCGTTGTTGGACTCCCATGGACTCAAAGGAAGTTCGATACAATTTGGGTCATTCTAGACAGGCTGACCAAGTCAGCGCACTTCATTCCTGTGGCAGTTACTTATTCTTCATAGCGGTTGGCAGAGATTTATATTCGCGAGATCGTCCGCCTTCACGGTGTGCCCGTGTCTATCATTTCTAATCGAGGTACGCAGTTCACCTCGCACTTCTAGAGGGCAGTACAGCGTGATTTGGGCACGCGGGTGGAGTTGAGTATAGTATTTCATTCTCAGAAGGACGGACAGTCCGAGCTCACTATTCAGATCTTGGAGGATATGCTACGCGCATGTGTTATAGACTTCTGAGGTTCGTGGGATCAGTTCTTGCCCCTTGCAGAGTTCGCCTACAATAACAGCTACCAGTCAAGCATTCAGATGGCTCCCTATGAGGCATTATACGGTAGGCGGTGCCGGTCGCCAGTTGGGTGGGTCAAACCAGGGGAGGCTCGGTTGTTGAGAACAGATCTAGTACATGAAGCCTTGGATAAGGTCAAGATTATTCAGGATCGACTTCGTATAGCTCAGTCCGGCTGAAAAGTTATGCCGACCGTAGAGTTCGTGATGTTGCATTCATGGTTGGGGAGAGAGTGTTGCTCCGGGTATCACCCATGAAGGGTGTAATGAGGTTCGAAAAAAAGGGCAAGCTGAGCCCTAGGTATATCGGACCTTTTGAGATTCTCGAGAGAGTTGGAGAGGTGGCTTACAGGCTTGTGTTGCCACCGGGGTTATCAGCAGTTCATCCGGTGTTTCATGTGTCCATGATCCAGAAGTATCACGGCGATCTGTCCCACGTGTTAGATTTTAGCTCTGTCCAGTTGTACAAGGATTTGACTTACGAGGAGGAGCAGGTGGCTATTCTAGCCCGGCAGGTTCGACAGCTGAGGACTTGGAGTTATCCTTCAGTTCGAGTGCAGTGGAGAGGTCAGCCCGTTGAGGCAGCTACTTAGGAGTCCGAGTCAGATATGCGGAGTAGATATCCACATCTTTTCACCAGTTCATGTACTTTTCTATGTTCGTTCGAGGACGAACGGTTGTTTTAGAGGTAGAAAATGTGATGACCCGATAGGTCATCTTATATTTTAGAACCTAATTCTATGCTTCGAGGTCTCAAAAACCTCATTTTAGCCTTTCTCAATTTGCGTGCACAGCTCGGGTGTTCTTCCGAAAGGCTTATATGTTAAAAACTAATAAAAATAAGAATTTTTGCCTTAAAAGAAAATTTAATTTGAGTTGACTTCGGTCAACGTTTTGAGTAAACGGAACCGGATCCGTATTTTGACGGTCCTGGTGGGTCTGTATCGAAATATGGGACCTGGGCGTATGCCCGGAATCGAATTCGGAGGTATCTAACTCGAGTTATGGATTTTTGTTGAAAATTGAAAATCTGAAAGTTTAATGATTTCTAAGAATTAATTGAGGTTTGGTTTTGTTGATACAGGGTCCGTATTTTGGTTTTGGATCCCAGTACAGGTACACTATGATATTTATGACTTGTCTGTCGAATTTGGTAAGAAACGGAGTTGATTTGACGTGATTCGGACGTTCGGTTGTGAAAATAGAAGTTTTAAAGCTTGAAACTTTCATTCGATTTGGTGTTCAATTCGTAGTTCTAGGTGTTATTTTGGCGATTTGATCGTGCGAGAAAATTCGTATGATGTTTTAGGACTTGTGTGCATGTTTGGTTTGGAGCCCCGGGGGCTCGGGTGAGTTTCGGATAGGCTACGGAAGCCTTATGCACTTAGAAATCTGGTTTTTGTGCTTCAATTGATATCTGGTGTGTTCTTCTTCGCGTTTGCGAAGGTACTCTTGAGAATGCGAAGAGTGAACTGGGTTGGGGAAGGTTTTCTTCTTCGCGAACACGAAGGCTGGGTCGTGAATGCGGAGCGTTGGGGGCCCTACCCTTCGCGAACGTGACCAGCTCATCGCAAACGCGTAGCTTTAGGGACCTGGGGGAAGGGTCGATCATCTCTGCATCGTGAACGCGAGCACGGGTTCGCGAACGCGAAGGCCAGGGGGAGCAGCCTTCGCGAACGCGATGGAGGACTCGCAATCGCGTAAGCCTAACAGGCACTGCTCTTCGCAAACGCGTCAGGATTCACGCGAACGCGATGAATACCTGACGGCCAGTTATTAAAAACATAACCAAAACGGGATTTTTTCCATTCTTACAAAATTTCAAAACTAGAAAACTTAGAGGCGATTTTCCCAAGAGATTGTCTTTCCCAATTTGTTGGTAAGTGATTCTAATCTACTTTCTTTCAATTACCCATTACATTTCATGAGTTTTCAACCAAAAATCTAGGTTTTGCATGGTGGAAATTGGGGGTTTGGGTAGAATTAGGGATTTTTGCATAATTAGAATTTAGACCTCGAATTGAGATCGTATTGCGAAATAAATTATATAATCGGGCTCGGGGTGAATGGATTTTGGTCCGAACCTCGGGTTTTGACCAAGCGGGTCCAAGGTCAATTTTTGACTTTTTGGGGGAAAGTCTGGGGGATTTAAATTTATGCATTGTAATTAATATCTTTAGCAATATTTGATATTATTGAGTCGTTTGTGGATAGATACGAGTGGTTTGGAGTGGATTCTAGAGGAAAGGCGGTATTTGAGCATTGATTGGCCCTTGGAGCGAGGTAAGTGTTATGTCTAACCTTCACTTGAGGGAATTAGGAACCCTCGGACTATTTGCTATGTGAGGTGCGTATATGTGAGTTGATGAGTACTTATGCGCCGCCAATTTATCTGTTTTCCCTGTTTCTCCCATTTTTCTCATATTGTCTCTTTCCCTGTCTTAATTGTTACATACTCGACTTGTGTTCCCATGCCTAATTGCTACGTGTTAGACATTGTTTCCTCCAGTTAATGATATTAGTTCTTCCATAGTTTCATTATCTCCTGTTATTTGCTTAAGCTGGGTTATCGGTACCTTTCTATTGTAGATCCTGAATTGGTCTCGCTGTATAGTATTACTTATGTGCATTTTCATGGTGTACAAGTTTTCTATTTGTTTCGGTTTGGAGTTTAAGTATTATGAAGATTTTCTGTGATTTAAATTGTGAAATTTCTGTACATACTGAGTAATTAATATTGATATTGTGGGATCGGGTTGCACGCCGCAACAGGAGGAATAAGGGTGATATATTGAGGTGGAATAAGGCTGAATTTATATTGTACGGTGGGAACGGGTTGCACGCCACAATATGTGTAATAAGGGTGGATTGTTTGGTGTAAAAAGGGTGAACTATGATTGTGTTATTGTAATACGGTGGGAACGGGTTGCACGCCGCAACATGTGTAATAAGGGTGGATTGTTTGGTGGAATAAGGGTGAAGTATGATTGTGTTATTGTGATATGGTGGGATCGGGTTGTGCACCGCAACAACCTATGTGTTTATGTTTCCCTGAGTTGTGTTAGCCTTACGGTATTCTCTTTTGCACTTAAGGATCGGTAATTTCTGAACACCGTTGATATATCTCCGGGAGTTATTGTATTTCTTGCAATTTACTGCTTTCTTCTATTCTGCATTTATTATATATATACTACGTACAGGTTATAGTGTGAGTGACCCGCCTTAGCCTCATCACTACTTTGTCGAGGTTAGGCTCGGCACTTACCATTACATGGGGTCAGTTGTACTGATACTGCACTTTGCACTTTCTGTGCAGATTTTGGTGCTGGTCCGAGTTGATCGTGAGGTTAGCTGCTGGATTCATCCGACATGAGACCCAAGGTAGATCTGTCGGCGTCCGCAAACCCTGGAGTCCCCTTCTAGCCATTGCATTTTATTGTTTCTTTCCTTTCAAAAATAGTTGTATTTCTTTCAGACATTTACTTGTAGAAAAATCTTAGAAGTTCGTGAATTGTGACTCCAGATCCGGGTAGTAGTATCTATATATATATATATATATTGAGGCTATTATATATTTTTGCACTCATTTTTAAACTCGTTTTAGCTTATTTGCTGTTATTTACTGAAATGTATAAGAAGTGGCTTAATGATTCTCTAACGTTGGCTTGCCTAACAAGTGAAATGTTAGGCGCCATCACTGCTCCGACGGTGGAAATTTCGGGTCATGACACCACGTAAGACTCAATGCCTAAGGGTTAATTCCCTCACTCAAGATAGGCAAGATACTTATCTTTTTGAAGTTAGGCCGGTATTCCAAAATAGCTTTCTCACGTGAATTGACCTCCGGCCAGCTCCAATCTTTATTAAGCCTTCCTTACATTACTACGAGATTCCGAAAATCCTAGCAACTTCAATCTATTTAGAAACATAACAAAAGTGAACCATAATTAGGAAGATATTCATGGTTTCAGCTCATTTGAGCATCTTATCAAACACTAGGTGTGCAAATTTGGTTACAAGGTTCTTCTACAAGATTTCCTTCACTCCACAACCCAATCCTTAATTATTTGAGCTCAACAATCTTCCCACAAACTTTATTGGTACAAGCATATATGCATAATACTCTTACACCCAAGAATCATACTCCCAATCACCCATCTTTTACCCCAAACTCGAAATTGAAGACTAGGGGTTTGAATCTTACCTCTTAGATGAAGATCTTGTGATTAGCTTCCTTGATTCTGGAAGATTGGTGGAAGATTGGATGATTAGAATGTTAGGTTCCCTCCTTCTCTCTCTGAAATGCTCTTACCTCTCTCTAAAACCCTCAGAAAAGCACCCCAAAATAAGACCCAAAGGCAATTTATCAAAATGGGGTCGGGTTATGAAAATAGAAAATTAACTCTCCGGAATTAGGTCTGCGGTCGCATAATAGACCGCACAATTGGTATGTGGGTCGCACAATGCAACACAAAACTGATGCCCAGAAATGGGCTTCACTGGACAGGTTTGCGACCAGTTTTGCGGTCGCATAATGGTTATATGATCACAGAATTGGCCACATAATCGCATTCTACCAGCCTTTGGTAATTTGGTCATAACTTCTTGTAGGAGTGTCCAAATGATGAACGGTTTGAAACGTTAGAAACTAGACTCGAAGATCTTTCATTTGATAGGTAGATAATCATATAACTCCTTATATATATGTATATATTCTCGTTCAAATTTTGGTCTTATGCGTACCCGTTTAAAGCTTTAGTCTATCATGAAATTTCCAACTTGACTTGGACTTAGGGCTATCCTTAGACCCCACATCACTTATAATATGCCTCGTACACTTATTATCATATCCAATTGATATACATCATATTAATAGTTTTCGTCTGCACACAAAATAATATAATTAGCGCACATCAACTTTCTTAATAGCGCTTAAGTACTTTAAATATTTTCGGGGTGTTACATTCTCCCCCACTTAAGACATTCGTCCTCGAATATTTTAAAAGTAACTTTTAATAATAGAGTTACCATCCTTTTACCTCCAACCATTATGCATAGGCACTTATGACTACATGGGTCTTATACTTCCTATCCAAAATCTCAGCTTACTTATGGCCCTTAAAATTTGGCTATCTTTACAAATTCTTAAAAATTTCGGCAGAGTTTCCCATGTAACTGGGCCTATCCACCTGGTAGAGAATCACCAAAATCACCCTGTCAACACATCCACAACTCGACAAAGTATCATAATATATATCAACATCAATAATCTCAACACTACTGGCATTATATTATCAAGAGTGATATTTGGACATAAACTGCACATTTTTAAATCATAACACCTAGAAAGTACCTTTCAAATCAAAACTAATTTCTATACAATCAAGCAAAAATATTTTCTTTCCATAACACTTTCGGCCTTCAAGGTGACCTTCTCGGCTTAAAAACTTTGCCATAACACATTAACGTAGGCAATCCCAACTTTCGGACTTATCTAACAAGGATGACAATTAGGTACCTCTCATAAGCTAACTATCCATTAACTTCACATCCACTAGCTTCCACCGGAACAATAGATAAAGGATTTTCAACTACCTTCTTAGACATAGACACATGAAACACCGGGTACATGGAGGACCATGACGGGAGAAACGTCATGCTCATAGTTTGGCTCATTTCCTTCAGGTTTCATAAGGCCTAATTTCCCATATTAACACACTGTGTTAGTCTCAAGTGGTTGTAGTAATTTCATGCCTACATACACATCATACATATGCCCATAATTACATCTCTGGTCATAATAACTGTTCATAATTAATTCCAGCATCCTCAACTAATCTTATATTAACCAAAATCTTGTTTCAAATTTTTCACAACACTGACAACAACACGTGAGGCATGAAGACCTCATAATTATTTACCCGAATTAACGAGTCACATTTAACGCCACCTGGGCACCCATCGCATAGGCTAATACTCAATATTTACAGCACGAATATGGCTAAATATGCACAGAAAATTCATACAAAATTATCAAATAAGCCTAACAGGCATGACTCCTTATTAATACTATAGTACAAATTTAATTTCACAAAGGGAGAATTTAAACTCATAATTTTTTCACCAGAAGGACCTCGTCCTTATATAACTTCCACCGTGGCTTGTAGCCCACTTTAAATATTTTACATAATATAAAAATGCGAGGATCTCGTCCTCAACTCCGAATCACAAGTATTTTGCACATTGTGCCAACTGAGATTTCCATTCCCTTTCTTTCTTCTTTTTTTTAATAAATTTCGTAAATAATTTTCACAACACATAATGAACCCACATACCAATAGGACATATAATTCATAAAATTGAGACCAATTATTCCAAAATCACATCAAAACCCACTGTAGTGAGTAATAGAAAGTCACTTTTTGACTTATAGCCCTCGATCGTGTACAAAAATAAAAATGATAGACACGGTCTAACATTATCAAATCTTCCAACAGGGATAAACATATAAGTGTGTCACAAAATTACGAAGCTCACCCATAAGCGGAGCATAATAGGAGGACTCGCCTCAATATTTAGAACCGAATCAAATTAAGGAAAATATCCCTTTATAACAAATCGGGATCGTACCTGTAACGACACTATTTGGTGTGATGGCCTCATCCCCTAATTGGTTGTGCACGTGGAGTATTAACTGGAATAACGCATGTAGCCTGAGTGTTCTGATAAAATCCACCCCTCCCAAGTCTGGGACAGTCTCTCATGATGTGCCTAGTATCACCACACTCATAACAACCCCTTTGAGGTCACGACTGATCGTACTGAGTCTGTGCCGGATAACTGGAATAACCACTATAAGAACCTCATGCTGGTGGTGTACTATAAGAACTTACTGGAGCACCCCGAGTAATCTGATATGCGGGTTGAGCTGGCCGACTGCTCGAGTCTCTGCCATAATGGGTCATAGATGAAGAGTATAATCCATTGAACCCTCCAGAGCTTTGAGACCTTTTGGTCTCTTTAGATTTATTTTCCTCACTTCAAACACGTTCTAACATCCTGGAAATCTCTACAACTTGCTGAAATGGAATGTCAGTTTGCAATTCTCGAGCCATGCTTATTTTAAAATCATAATCGAGCCCTTCAATAAATCTGCGGACTCGCTCTCTGACTGTAGGAACTAAGATAGGTGCGTGTCGGGCTAACTCACTGAACCTGATAGCATATTCTGACACCGTCATGGTGCCCTGATGCAACCGTTCAAACTCTGTGCGTCATACATCCCGTAGAGTCTGGGGAACAAACTCTTTCAAAAATATTTTCGAAAATTGAGCCCAAGTTGGTGGTGTTGCATCGGCTGGTCTGCCCTCTTCATAAGCTTGCCACCATCGATACACTACTCCTGACAATTAAAATGTAGTAAAGGCAACTCTGCTCACCTCCGCAATACCCATAGTGTGGAGAATACGATGATATTTTTCTAGAAATACCTGGGTATCCTCAGTAGTTGTGCCACTGAAGGTAGGTGGACTATACCTCTTAAATCTCTCAAGTCTCTTTTGTTCTTCTTCTGATGCCTCTGGCCTGACCTTAGGCTGAACTGGAATAACATGATGTACCGGTAGTATACCCGAAACCTGACCAATGTGAACCTGCTGTTCTGAAGCACGGGCGGTAGGATTTTGAGTTACTCCACTAATCTGTGCAATATTGGTGCAACAGAGATCAATCCCGCCTGAATTCATGTACCAAACATATTCAAGAATTGTGCTAAAGCCTCCTGAAGTCCGGGGGTAACAACAGGTGCTTCTGGTACTTGTCCCCCAACTGGAGCTACGGGCGGCTCCTCAACTGCTGCTCTGACAGGTGCTCTAGTCGCGGCACGTGCCCTTCTTCAGCCTCTACCTCAGCCCCGGCCTCTTGCGTCCCTAGCAGTATGCGCGAGTGTCTACTCAGCTGACCCGGTAGCATGTGTCCTCACCATCTGTGAGAGAATTAGAGATGCAAAGGCTCAAATTCCAAATTGAACAAATTCCGCATGACAAGAATGAAAGAAGTAGAAATTTCCTAACAATTTTGTAGCCTCTCAAAGATTAGTACAGACGTCTCCGTACCGATCCGCAAGACTATACTAAACTCGTTCGTGACTCGTAGAACCTATGAACCTAGAGCTCTGATACCAACTTGTCACGACCCGAAATCCTACCATATGCGTCATGATGGCACCTAGTCTCTAAGACTAGGTAAGCCGACTATAACAACAATTCAAGCCATTTGTTTTTTTGAAACATATAATTTAATACAAGTGTCAAAACCAACAGCGGAAATATTCAACAAACTCCCAAAACTGGTAATACTAAGTCACGAATTCTAACTGGATATATGAAATGATCTCAAGGATCGAATATACAACACTATTCGAATAATAATTAATAGTACAATGAAATGGAAAGACTCCAAGGGACTACGATAACCAAGCAGCTCTACCTTGAATCCTTGCGATCAACCCAGTAACTCTGCCTGAGTCTGATATCTTTGATATCTGGATCTACACAAAAATATACAGAAGTATAGTATGAGTAAACCACGGTCGGTGCCCAGTAAGTATCAAGACTAACCTCGGTGAATTAGTGACGAAGTACAGTCAAGGCACTTACTAGTCAAATAACTTGTGCAATATAGCAGTATACAATAGTACCAGAAAACAACTAGCAATAATAGCAACAAAATCAACCGGGGATATAAACAGCAAGGCAACAAGAACACCATAATTATTACTCAAACGAATAAGGAACACAAGTACAACCAATTAAACATGTCCTTCAAATATAAATCTTTCACATATAATTCTTTCGAATAAACACCTTCCGAATATATTTCTTTCAAATAAATATCTTTCGAATATACTTCTTTCAAATAAATGTCTTTCGAATATACTTCTTTCAAATAAAAGTCACTCAGTAACACCTCATTTCATAATCATAAAACACGGGTCTTAGCCCAGTTTCATATTTTCGTAACACGGGTCTCAGCCCACTGGTGGTACTGGTGGCTGTCCATCCTGCCTGGTAGTACGAGTCCTCACCATCTGTGAGAGAATGAAACAACAGATGTTTAGTTACCAGATTCAACAGATTTGCACGATAAGAATTCAAGAATATGGAATTTTCCTAAAGGTTCCGCAGCCTCTCGAAGATAAGTACACACATCTCCGTACCGATCCGCAAGACTCTACTAAACCTGCTCATGACACGTGAGACCTATGTAACATAGGCTCTGATACCAACTTGTCACGACCCCAAAATCTAACGTGTCGTGATGGCGCCTATCGGTGGTACTAGGAAAGAAGGCCTTCCCAAAAATACTTCCAAACTAAATATAAAAGTAAAGCAAAGCTTTCCATATCAGAAATTTTTCATAAAGTCAAAGTTAAACTCAAATTTGAAACAAAGTGCGGAAAACGAGCCCCAAACATCGGGGTGTCACCAAGTCATGAGCATCTAGAAAACCAAACTAATACAACCATTGTCTAAGTATCAATACAAGATAGAAAGAAATATAGAAGGAGAGACAAGGTCATGCGGATGCTGGCAGCTACCTCGTAGTCTCTGGTACTCGATCACGCCCGAACTCAACGACCTCCGTGATCAAACACACCTGGATCTACAAATGAAGTGCAGGGTGTAGTATGAGTACAACCAACTCAGCAAATAACATAAATAAATAAGGAACTGAGAAGCAGTGACGATCTATACAGTACAATTCATTTTCAATAATTCCAGCAAAGAATAGGCAAACTATCAAATCCGGCAGTTTAAGTCAAATTAGTTTTATATAGTTAAAGTGAAGGTACTCCGGATATAGAATCCTTCAGGAATTTCACAACAATGATAGATAGAACTAAGTGCATCAACAAATGAAAAACAAGTACAGCCTCTTAGGGTAACAATCACTCCAACTCTCAACACTCGACACTCAACTCTCAGCCCTCAATGCATACGCTCAATAGGTACATGCGCTCACTGGGGGTGTTCAGACTCATGAGGGGCTCCTACAGCCCAAGCGCTATAATCTGCATGGATAACTCACGTGCTGCACGGACAACTCACGTGCTATAATATCATATCTGGATCCGCACGGACAACTCACGTGTTGCATGGACAACTCACGTGCCATAGTATAAACTATAAGGATCCGTACAGACAACTCACGTACCATAGAATGATACCTCACAACCAGGCCCTCGGCCTTACTCAGTCATAAACCTCACTAGTCTCACAGCTCTCAATAAAGAAAGGGAAAACAGCCCCAAATCAAAGTGTTACAGTATATCATCAGGGAAAAATAACAGAGACTGAGGTAAACATGTATAAGAATCACTATGACTGAATATAACTACCATGAGCATGAATATAGCCTAAGCATGATTTATAACATAAAAAACAGTCAAGTTCTAGTAGAGAGGAATGCATATAAACACAATTAAAGGCTATTAGACTTCATAGTCTCCCGGGACGGACCAAGTCTCAATCTCTCATGCGTACACCCACACGCCCATCACCTAGCATGGTTACCACCTCCAAACAGTCACAATATACCAAACTCCGAGTTTCATACCCTCAAGGCCAGATTTAAAGCTGTTACTTACCTCAATATGCCCTTTCCTCTCGAACCGGCCTCCAAATGACCCGAATCTAGCCACAAGTAATAAAATACGATCAATATGAGCTAAAGAATGAATCCCACAAGGAAAATACCAAATTATGGGCCAAATCCCGAAATTTACTCAAACCCGGCCCCCGGGCCCACGTCTCTAAATTTGATAAAAGTTACAAAACTCGAAAGTCCATTCACTCCCGAGTCTACCCATACTAAATTCATCCAAATCTGACCTCATTTGGTCCCTCAAATCCCCAAATTACTCTCTTCAAAATCCCAAGCCCTAACCCCTTATTTCGCTTCAAAACTCCTACTAATTAGGTGATAAAACAACGGAAAAATACCATAGCTAGGAGTATTAGAACTCAAGCAACTTACCTTAGTGAATATCCTTGAATCCCCTTCAAAAATCACTCCAAAAGCTCCAAGGTCCGACTTGAAAATGGTGGAAATGAACAAAACTTCGCTGAGTCTTCTATCTATAGGTTCTGCCCAGGTTTTCGCACCTGCGGCTCAAAATGCGCACCTGTGGAGCCGCTTTTGCACACAAATCTCCGCATCTGTGGAAAATCACTTAAGTGCCCATCTCCGCACCTGCACTCCCTATCCGCTTCTGCGACCTCGCAGGTGCAGAAAAGACCTCGCACCTGCGGCCACTGCCAGCCCTCCTCATTTCCGCATCTGTGACTCAGCCTTGCATCTGCGGGCTCGCAGATGCGACCACTTCTATGCACCTGTGGTTCCAGCCCAGGTCCTCCATGTCCGCATCTGCGGCTTACCAAGTGCACCAGCGACCTTGCGCCTGCGGCTCCCCCTCTGCAGGTGCGGAAATACCAGAAGCAGCAGCTTCAGCTGCATTTTTCCAATTTCAAACAATCAGTTAACCACCCGGAATCACCCCGAGCCCCTCGGGACCTCAACCAACTATACCAACAAGTTATATAACAACATACAAACTTATTCGAGCCTTCAAATCGCTCAAAACAATATCAAAATACCAAATTACCCTCGGATTCAAGCCTAAGAACTTTTAAACTTCTGAATTCCACAAACGACGCCGAAACCTACCAAACCACGTCCGAATGACCTCAAATTTTACACACACGTCACAAATGATACCACTAACCTACTTAAATTTCCATAAATCCATTCCAACCCCGATATCCAATTTTTCATTGCCGACCGAAATCGCCAAATTTTCAACTTTCGCCAATTCAAGCCTAATTCTACTACGGACCTCTAAATCATATTTCGGACGCTCTCCTAAGTCCAAAATCACCTAACAGAGCTAATGGAACCATCAGAATTCAATTCCGAGATTATTTACACATAAATCAATATCCGGTTGACTTTTCTAACTTAAGTTTCTAAATAAGAGACTAAGTATCTCAATCCACTCTGAAACCACTTCGGGCCCGAACCAACTAACCCGGTATATCATAACATAGCTAAAAAGCACAAAAGGAAGCAGAAATGGGGAAAACATGGCTATAACTCTCGAAACGACCGGCCGGATCATTACAGATTAGGATTTGTTTGCCTATTTGCTTCGCGTTTAAATGTTTGGGTATAATGTATATGTGAGGTGACGAGTACTTATGCGTTGTTATTGGGTTAAAGCATGCGGGTAGGACTTGTTTCTTATAATTTACATCCTTCTTTGATTATGATATCCATGCTTAGACTAGTTTATTACTTAATTGATCGTTCTTTCCGCATTTATGAATTATTTGTGATAATTGAGTATTTATGGAAGTTGAGGTTTGGTATTGTTGAACCGTTGTTGACTTAAGGTTTATTATTGCTTATTCTATCTCCCCAAATGTTATATATTCATTGCTATATGGTAAGGAAGAGTGTTAAAGCACAAAGGGTGATGACGTGCCGATTATTGTTTCATTTATTGATTAATTCATAGTAAGGAAGAGAGTTAAAGCACGAAGAGTGATGTCGTGCTGTATTTATCGTTTTATGATGAAATTGAGAGTTAAAGCACGAAGAGTGATGTCGTGCTGTATTTATCGTTTTATGATGAAATTGAGAGTTAAAGCACGAAGTGTGATGCCATGGCATATTTATCGTTTTATGATGAAATTGAGAGTAAAAGCATGAAGGGTGATGTCGTGTTGTATTTATCATTTTATGGAGAGATTGGGAGTAAAAGCACGAAGGGTGATGCCATGCCATTATTGTTGTTCTATGGTGAGGTTGAGAGTAAAAGCACGATGGGTGATGTCGTGCAGTCTTTATTTAGTATGTTATCCATTTCTATTGGTTGGTGATTTACTTGACAGTTTTATGTTGTTATTTCTGTTATAGCTATCGTATCATGTTCCCCTTCGCGTGCCCCCTCCCAATAGTACATGTTTAATATTTATTGTTGTTATGTTGTACGTATATTTTCGTTTGCACGGGTTTAATTACGTGGGTGTCCTGTCATAGCCTCGTCACTACGTCGACGAGGTTAGGCTCGACACTTACGGAGTACATTGGGTCGGTTGTACTCATATTATATTCTGCACTTCTTGTGCAGAATTTGGTACTGGTCTCAGTTGTCCGTGAGGTGCATCAGCTCGGATTAGCTTATTTGGAGACTCGAGGTAGATCTGCTGGTGTCCGCAGACCTTGAAGTCCCCTTTCTCTTTCCTTATTTACAGTTCATTTCATTCGAGACAGTTGTATTTATTTCAGACTCTATATGTAGAACCTCTAGAAGCTCGTGTACTTGTGACTCCAGATCCTGGTGGTACTTAGATAATGGGATTATTATGCTATATCGTATTTGTTTTAGCTTCATTTCTGTTTAATTAGTTAAATTATGCGAAGTATTTAAAAATTGGCAAAAGAATTACTCTAACATTGGCTTGGCTAGCGAGTGAAATGTTAGGCGTCATCACGGTCACGAAGGTGAGAATTACGGGTCGTGACATCACCGGTTGCAAAATTGACTTGTTGGCTAACGGGGTGCCAATTTGTTTTTAAAATGGTACATTTTAATATTCGTCTACTATAATAAACGCTGAAAATTTAAAGAAGATAGCAGCACATTATAACAGAGCCAAGATTTTGTAAAGCCCATGATAGACTAGTTCAATGAGTCCATACATGTCAACATTTTCTCTTAAAACAAACGGTGTTTCTATGCATTCCTTTTTCTTTTAGGTCTAATTGGAGTGATTCCGCAATTTGTAACCAAAGTTCATTATTAGTGAATGCGTAATTTTGTAGCTCAATAGCATATGATTGCTTTTAAAATTTTAAGTTGACAAGAGATCCTTGGTTCCAAACCAATTCGAGATGGATAAATTATACAAAACTAACTCAAGAATGAAAATTTCTTGTAAAGTTGTGGGTAAGTAGGCAGTTTCTAAATTTTATACAAGCAACTAAAGGTACTTGAATTGTAACTCATAGCATCTCGCATAACATATCAATTTTATTAATTATAGTAAATTTACATCACTTTTGTGTATGTGTTGAATTCGAATAATTCTTTCCAATGAGTAACCCTTTATCCGTCATAACTCTAAAACCAAGGTTCTTTTTATATATATATTTTACAAAATTACTTTCTAAATTGTTGAAAAAGTGTGATGTTCTTGTCGAACGATGCACAAACAGAAATCATAATCTCCTTGTTTAACTAAAATGAGACGAGTTTCTTAATTTTATTTATTTATTTTTCCTGTAGTAGTGGACTAGTGGTTTCCTCACGAACAATATCATTAATATCTTAAAGTAAGACAATTTTCCAGTTTAACTCTTGATGTAGTTTTTAATTATATGCAAATGACTATTGACAAAGATCTCCAATATCTCCAACTCACATAGACTTGCGTGCCCACCATTTCGGTTCAACCAACACTACTGACCGGTCACAGCCGGTAACATCAACCCAATTTGATCTCCTCAAATTGGAAGCCACTAAATCCCACCACCACACCTTCTTATTTGGTTTATTAAAAGGTTAGGTTAACTAGAAATTAGACTGAGAAGTGTAAATTCTTTAGTTTCATTAGTATTTTATTGTGTTCTATTTTTTTGTTCCATCAAGAGAGTGATTCCACTATTTGAAATCAAAGTCGAATGTGATTGGCCTTGTACATCATAGTGTCTAATTGTAGCTTAAATTTCAAGTCAATAAAGGGCTCGCAATTCAAACTCGGTTCAACACAAAATAAATAAATAAAAAAGAATCGCTAAGAGGACAAGTGTGTCAAACTGATTGAAGAAACAATATTCCTGCTATACTGTGGGCTACCATATGCAACTTGTAAATTTTGTTCGTATTTTGGTAACTATTTGAAATTGTACGTTACAGTGTACCGTGGAAGTACGTGAGTATTCTGCTGGAGGTCTATTTTCCATTGTCTCCAAGGGTATGTCTATTTTGGTCCCTCAAATATAATTTTAAGCATATTTAGTCTTTTAAGTATGCTAAATTGGAGCACATTTAGTCTCACTGACACAATATGTTCAAACACTTGCTTCTGCTTGGAAGCAAAATATTTCCTCTCATTTTATTTGATAACGCAAATTATTACTTTAATTCCTCATTTTTAGATAATGTCTTCTACAATTTTGACCTTAAAAATATCCCCTTCTGTGCAAGTTTTCAATGAAAAAATGACATTGTATAGCCGCTGTAAAAATAATAGCCGAAAAAATATATAAAATTTATATATTGTTTTATATATATATATATATATATATATATATATATATATATATATATATATATATATATATATATATATATATATATATATATATATATATATATATATATACATTTAAAAATTTCGGTTGATTTTTTCAAAAAGAAAAATTAAAATTTGAAAAAAAAAATAAAGCTGCCAGGATCACGTCTAGGCATATTATTGAAGCAAACAAATAACCAGGTTGTATTATCACTTTTAGCCCGTGTCAGAAACTATTTACATCTGGTAGCGGAAAAAGTACATAAAATTTGTTTGTGTATTAACATACAAAATATATATATATA
>AWOL01S0001898.1:86753-104510 GCA_000715115.1 Nicotiana otophora | reverse complement strand
TCGAGCTCGCAGATTAGGGCCGTTGCAACCGCACTATGGGAGAGAATCTTGGCGGAAATTGAGGAAAAGACAATACATCATGGGCTTTCCACTACGTATTTTTTATTGTATATAAAGTAGGATCCCTCTACTATAAGAGGGACTGCAGCAAAAGATCACGGGGACATATGAAAAGATATCCCATTGTGCTTGTTTTACTCATTCTTTTTGCTCACTATTTTCATTCTCATAGTCAGGAATACACATATTTTTATTTCTCTACACAATTTATATCAAATTGTATCACATATCCTTAGAACCATACACAAATCTAACGTTATCCGATTTTTTCGAGTAAATAGTTTGGCGTCCACCGTGGGGCTAAGGGTAACAGTGGTTGTTTGATACAAATCTGCAATACACGCCAGTTTACAACTTCAGATCAACAATGGCAAACCCTCGATTGATGGCTTTGCCTATCGACCACGAAGCCGGCCTTCAAGATGAAATCAATGACTTGACACCCAGGGACGGAAGGTGAATTAACGATGTCACCGAAGCTCGAGTCGAAGTACCGCTAGATGTCAATTCACAAGTGGCTCTTGAGGCGAACCAACGTTCCGAACCGAAAAAAGAGCATTTAGGGCGGTACTCGATCCGTAGCTCGAGACACCCATAATGCGGAGGAGATCAAAGCCAGTTTACGGATGATCTTCGAGATGTTGCAAGCCCAATAAATAGTGATAGCTCAGTTGCAGAGCCAAACTCAGGAACAAAGCAGGCCGGAGCCCAATCTGATTCGATAAATCACCCACAGAACGGAACCAGCCATAGTGAAGTCAAATGAGCCAGAATCGGGGACTACTCCCGAAATTACTAAATTGCTCGAGGAACTCACAAAACGAGTCGAAGCCAACGATAAAAAAGTAGAAACATATAACTCCAGGGTCGATCAGATCCCGGGAGCTCCACCAATGATAAAAGGTATAGATTCGAAGAAATTCATTCAAAAGCTTTTTCCCTCGAGTGCAGCCCCAAAACCAATCCCCAAAATTTTCTGTATGCCCGAAATACCCAAATATAACGGAACGACCGACCCCAACGAGAACGTCACTTCTTACATGTATGCCATCAGGGCAATGATTTAGAAGATGATGAGATCGAATCTGTATTATTGAAAAAATTCGGTGAAACCCTGTCAAAGGGGGCAATGGTATGGTATCATAATTTACCATCTAACTCTATTGATTCTTTTGTTATGCTTGCAGATTGCTTCGTAAAAGCACATGCCGGAGCCATAAAGGTCGAAACCAGAAAGTCGGACCTGTTCAAGGTAATACAAAAGGATAACGAGATACTAAGGGAGTTCGTAGCTCATTTTCAAATAGAACGAATGGATCTGCCACCAGTCACAGACGATTGGGCTGTTCAAGCTTTCAGTCAAGGTCTAAACGAGCAGAGCTCGATGGCTTCACGGCAACTGAAGCAAAATCTGATCGAGTACCCAGCTATTACTTGGACAGATGTGCACAATCGATATCAATCCAAAATAAGAGTCGAAGATGACTAGTTGATTTCTAGGTCCGTTACGAAAAGCAAAAGTCGACCAGAGATCGATACCAGCCATATAGCGGAAATGATACTACTACTGAGTATCTGAGGCCTCTTTAAAATCAACCTCATATACTAGGGGGCTTTATCATTGAACGCATATGTGACGATTATCAAGTTCGGTGCAAAGGAAGTTACTTCGTTATTTCATGACAAACAGTGTCTCAACAGGAAACGTTGTAAGAGCCAAATGGTCAAAACGAACCATGCTTATGTAGTTGGCCTGAGCCCTGACGCAAAACATGAACCCATGTATAATGACTTCCAAACAAGCCCTCTTCTTTACCAATATTCTATGTTCAAGATTTATTATGTAAACAGGATCGAGTTCGAGCAAGTGCTCACTCGACCATTACGCCTACGGGCTACATTATTTTGAGTTCGAATCATTCACTCGACTACAAGTCCTACGGGCTACTTTTATTTCGAGTTCGAGCAAGCACTCACTCGACCATTACGCCTACGGGCTACATTATTTCGAGTTCGAATCATTCACTCAACTACAAAGCCTACGGGCTACTTTTATTTTGAGTTCGAGCAAGCACTCACTCGACCATTACGCCTACGGGCTACATTATTTCGAGTTCGAATCATTCACTCAACTACAAAGCCTACGGGCTACTTTTATTTTGAGTTCGAGCAAGCACTCACTCGACCATTACGCCTACGGGCTACATTATTTCGAGTTCGAATCATTCACTCAACTACAAAGCCTACGGGCTACTTTTATTTTGAGTTCGAGCAAGCACTCACTCGACCATTACGCCTACGGGCTACATTATTTCGAGTTCGAATCATTCACTCAACTACAAAGCCTACGGGCTACTTTTATTTTGAGTTCGAGCAAGCACTCACTCGACCATTACGCCTACGGGCTACATTATTTCGAGTTCGAATCATTCACTCAACTACAAAGCCTACGGGCTACTTTTATTTTGAGTTCGAGCAAGCACTCACTCGACCATTACACCTACGGACTAAATTATTTCGAGTTCGAATCATTCACTCGAATACAAAGCCTACGGGCTACTTTTATTTCGAGTTCGAGCAAGCACTCACTCGACCATTGCGCCTGGAGTTTGAATCATTCACTCGACTACTAAAGCCTATAGGCTACTTTTATTTCGAGTTCGAGCAAGCACTCACTCGACCATTATGCCTATGGGCTACTTTATTTCGAGTTGAATCATTCACTCGACTACTAAGCCTACGGGCTACTTTGACTATTACGCCTACGGGCTACTTTATTTCGAGTTCGAATCATTAACTCGACTACTAAAGCCTACAGGCTACTTTTATTTCGAGTTCGAGCAAGCACTCACTCGACTATTACGCCTACGGGTTACTTTATTTCGAGTTCGAATCATTAACTCGACTACTAAAGCCTACAGGCTACTTTTATTTCGAGTTCGAGCAAGCACTCACTCGACCATTACGCCTACGGGCTACATTATTTCGAGTTTGAATCATTCACTCGACTACTAAGCCTACGAGCTACTTTTATTTCGAGTTCGAGCAAGCACTCACTCGACCACTAAGCCTACGGGCTACTTCGACCATTACGCCTACGGGCTGCATTGCATCGAGTTCGAATCATTTACTCTATTACTAAGCCTACGGGCTACTTTTATTTCGATTTTGAGCAAAACTACTCATTTCTTCAAATTAAAACGAACACTTGGCTATTTAAGCTGAAGGATGTTCGAGCTCGATAAAGCGAATGGGACTACCTACAAGGCCCGAAGGCAACAGAGATTTAAATTCAAACTATCTATTCAGTTTGAAAGACTATTTTTCTTCAAAAAAAAGAAAGATTTATATTTACATTTTTTTTGTAGAGAGGCGGCTACTCTTCCAAAGGGAAGTTCTTTATACAAAAGACGAAAGCGGTATCAAAAGAATGCAGCGATCGACCTAAGGCCCTAAATGATTCAATCTTCATCGGAGGCCGTATTCTCGGCATCGTCCTCGTCTTCAGACTCCCCCGAGTCATCGGATTCCTCCTCAAGAAAGGCCAACTTCCGAGCTTTGTTCTCCTCCGCCCTGGCGACTTCAATCTCGGACCCAACATCGAAGCCCTGATCTCTGACCTCCTCGAGAGCCTGTCTCCGAGCCTGCCACTTTGCATGTTTGACCATGCTCATGGCTTTGGCTTGATTAACCTCGACATCGATCCTGAACTAAGCCACTTTGGCGTCGGCTCTTTTGTTGACCTCGACCACTTCAGATCTGGCCACTTCGGGTTCTTTGGCCAAATCTGCTTTATCTAAACTGGCCAAATCCAACCGATGCTGAAGCTCTTTCATCTTTTCGATCAGCCCCAAAACATTTTCTTTCGCAGATCAAAGTTGGGCATCTGACAGCTCCAACTGAGCTTCGACAGCTTCCTTTTTCGAGGCAAGGTTATCCATACACTTTTTAAATACTTCTGCCTCGGCCAGTAGCGCATCTACCTGTGAGTTAAGCCCTCCAATCTGCTCGATCCTCTGCCAAACCTGCAGAATCGGATCGTTAGTGATTATCTCTTTTTTATCTTCACTATCATGGAACATTCGGAATACCTGCTCAGCCATCTCCTCATGCTCTTCCCGAGCCGCTGTCAAATCTACTCGAAGTTTTTCACTAAGAAGCTTGTACGAGTCATTCTTCTCAGTGAGGCTCCAAACCTCGGCATCATGCTCCTCCCTGATTTGAAGAAAGGCCTCGTGATGCAACACCGAAGCCTGCAAACAAAAGGAGAAACATTAGAATTACCTGCAACTCTGTGTAAAAGAAGCGGTGAAAACGCCATCAGAGTTACCCGATTCAAAGCCTGTTGGGCCTCATTGAAGAGACAAGCGGGCCCCACTACATTCATCACTGATTGATCTTCTTCGGTCACCAAGGACCGAAGGTAACTGGCAATCCCCACAGGGGAAGAAAAAATTCGGGTATCCGCAGGTACGGAGAGCACTATCTTCCGCCTTCGGTCGGGATCGATACTCGGGGCCGGAAATCGGTCCACCGGTTTATGAATCGATGAAGGCTAGGTGGAACCCGACCACGACACTTTTTTGGGTACCGGCATTCCACCAAAACTAGTAACCTCCTCCGAGGCACCTGACTCGAGCCCCTCCAAAAAACCGTGGATATCGGCCGACTCCTGAATACCCTCATAGGACCAATCCTCCAACATGACGGCCTCTCGAATCATGGCATCCGAAATTTGAGGGGATCCGCCAATGTCAACTATCCTGAACTCATCCCTTGAAATATCTTCTACTACCTGAGAAGATCCACCCTCGGTATCCCTTCCGATTATCTTAGCTCGAGAAGGGATAATCTCGGTTTCTTCTTGTTCTGGGATTATGGCCAAGGTTCCCCGATCTGCTTCCACCAAATTGGAAGACTGTTGAATCACAACATTAGCCCGTACGCAGGCTAAATTCTCCTCTCCTTCTTCGGGCTCGTCCCTTGAATGGTGGACCGCTTCTGAAGACATAACACCAGGGGCCCCCTTCGGCTTCCAAGATCTCTTAGCAGGTTTCTTCTTTTCCGAGCTCGGGGAGCCCGATACGTCTTTTCTCTTCCTTTCTTTCACCTGCTTCAGGACAGGAACTTCTTCGCCACCGGACGGCGGCCTCATGACTACATCTTTCCCAAGTCCTACAAAAGGGAAGAGGAAGATTTACCATACAAACCGATAAAGAGATAAATCGACAAAAAGATTTATCATGACTGCTGGCCTACCATCGGCCCTTTGATAACTCGACCCAAGCACGCTCGGAGTATGGTCTCTGCAACACCAGGCTTTCGACCCATTGTCTAAGATCTGGGATCGGTTCCGGCATTCGAGCTACGGCTGTGATAAGGAAAAATGAATCAACAAAATAGAAAGTAATCACAAAATCAAAACGGGCAAAGAGAAACATTTACTCATGGCTCATATTCCATTTCTCGGTAAATGGCAAGTCATCGTAGGGATCAGATCCGAGGTTCTGATTCGAACAAAATGGCCCATCCAACCCCGATCTCGGGTCTCGTTTATGCTCGAGAATGGCGCTTTGGTTGCTCGGCGAGCAAGCTTGATCATCCCTCCTTGATAAAGTCGGGGACTTTAAAGACGCATAAGATGATCGAGGGTGAAGACACGCCCCTCGACCTTGCTCGAGAAAAATCGAAGAAGAATCACTATCCTCCAAAGGAAGGATAGATTTGGCTGAGGGTCACATCGTACCTCTTACAAAAGGCAACGATGACAGGGTCTAAGGGTCCCAACGTGAAAGGATAAGTATAAACACTTAAGAACCCTTCGACGTAGGTAGTAATTAGTTCATCGGGTGATGGGATTACTAAGAATTTATTATCCCAGTTGCATTCTTGTATGACTTTATCGAGAACTATTTCGGTGATTGAACATTGATACCTCGACATCGGCTCACACCGACCCGGTCTCGGAGAAGGCTTTTCAATTTTAAAATCGCGTACGGTCGAACACCCAAACGGAATGAATTCCTCAGGGCAGGGCTCCTCCACATCCTCGCCACCAGCAGGTCAAGATGAAGAAGCAGTCTCTTTTTGCGGAACTGTTTTAGACGTTTTTACCATTTAAAATTTCGTAATTAAAGGATGGAAGTATTTGGTGTTCTAAGAAAGAATTTGCAGTAAACTCACAGGTTTACAAGCAGAAAACTCAAAAAAGGAACTTGCAAAATTTGGAAGACTGAAGACATAAAAATGATGAATGGTGGAAAGAAAGGCTATTTATAGATTGAAGCAATTACAGTTCAATATCATAGGTGGCCGACCACCGTCTGACACATTAAATGCCTCGATAAAACCGAATTGATGGGACAGCTATCACATACGTCATAGTCGGGATCGATAAAAACGTCAGTATGTATCTGATCGAGCTGTTGGGAAATCATATCGTTTCTCACCACATCCTTTTCCGAGAAACGAGGGGACTATCTGTATACGGTCAAAATCGATTCGAGTCAGTCGTACAGACTGATCGAGATGATAATGTTTTGATCAAAGGATATCTGCATGACAAGCTCGGTCAAGGTCTGAAGTAAGGGCGGCGAACTTCGAGCTCTAAGACCGATCAATGACAAGCTCGATATCATTATCGAGCCCATATCCAAATCGAACTACGAGGCAAAGCGGAGATTATCGAAGATGCATGGACCGACCAACATTCACCCCGAATACCGAGACCCCAAGTCAGAATCGAGCTCGGACCAAGGCCGAGGGCTCGATCCAACACCGAGCTCGAGCCAGTATCGAGCTCGCAGATTAGGGTCGTTACAACCGCACTATGGGAGAGAATCTTGGCAGAAATCGAGGAAAAGACAATATATCATGGGCTCTCAACTACGTATTTTTTATTGTATATAAAGTAGGATCCCTATACTATAGGAGGGACTATAATAAAAGATCACAGGGACAGATGAAAAGATATCCTCTTGTGCTTGTTTTACTCATTCTTTTTGCTCATTATTTTCATTCTCATAGTCAAGAATACACATATTTCTATTTCTCTACACAATTTATATCAAATTATATCGCATATCCTTAGAACCATATATAAATCTAACGTTATTCGATTTTTCGGGTAAACAACAATCCAGGCTCTAGAAAAATGGTCTTTACTAGAGGAAAATATGATGAGACAAAAATCCAGAATTAGATGGATTAAACTGGGAGACTCCAACACAAAGTACTTCACAACAATAATAGAGGAAATAACACATGGGAAGCAAATACTAAAGCTTAATGCAAATCAGGAGGCAAGCTAACTGACACAATGGCTATAAATGAGGAAATTTTATCATTCTACAAAAATCTGATGGGAACCTCGGTTCAGACCCCGCCTGCTATAAACAGATTGATAATGAGGAAAGGACCAAAGTTGAACCACCCACAACAATTGGCAATGTGTGAGGCAGTCACTACTACTGAGATTTATGAAGGCCTATTGTCACAACTCGCACTTTGGAGTTGTGATTTCAGCCAAGAACTAGTGAGAAAAGGTCCTTCTAATGGTCTGACGTAGAACTGTCTACTCGGGCAACTTGAGCTTTTTAATTTTAAGCATATATAAGGGGGGTATAGTTGATAAAAGCTCCAACCTGCCTCCCCCACACGTGCTGCCACTGAGCCGTATAGAACGAGCTACCTTGGGGGCAACCTCAAAGGCCTGCCTAGATGACTCAAAGGAGTGTCAAAGGTACCCATATGAGTTAGGGAAACTCTACGGGCAGCGTGATGCCTTCGGGCTAGCGTTGGGCATCAAAGTGGTGCTGAAGGCTCGATGTGTGGAACGGCCAGTCCCGCGGGCTGCCAAATATTGGAACGAGACCTCTGTGCCGATTGGATACTTGATGCACATGTCATAGGGGCATCATGTGCCGACTTGTGAGCATGGCTTGGGTTCAACCATGCAAGCAAGGGTCCGTTGGCCTAAAGGTGCAGTTGTGGGGCGACACTGCACTATTCGGGATGGAAGCATGTCGCGAGGGCAATGTATGGGCATGGCACGAAAGATGCACATGACAATGGCCAAGGGCTAAAGGTTGCCTTACTCGGACGAAGCACGAGCTAGTCGCGGATGCACTAGGCGAATGTCAAGCTAAATGATTGGACTGTGCACGCGGGAGCGATGCTCAGTCTTGGGCGAAGGATAAGACATGTCCTAAGACAATCCCCCAGGGCATGCATGGATTATGATCCTAAGATGAAGCGCCACGACATGTCTAGGGCCAAGGTCCTAGACATCTTACGAGCGGCACAAGTTGGGGCGAGCCCCACCAACAGGCACATGATCGTGCTTGGGAATCCTGGGACAGGAAACAGGCTGGCCTGCAGCGAGGGGAACTGCAGGCGCTATATGGGCGAGCAGGTGCCGCTACCCAATGTAAGGATTCGGGCCCATGACACTTGGTATCAGAGCTAATTAAAGCCATACTATGCCATGGCACAAAGTCAAGGCAAAGGGTGGATATAGCGAGCACATTTTGGATGTCAGTGCAAAGATCACGTCAAAGCAGAGATTGATGTTCACATGCCACCAAAGATCGAGAACCCGATACTGATGGTCGACGAAAGAAATGGGTAATTCCATTGTCTTTCGTGAGTCTAAGGTGCTACTAAATGAGGTGATATACCGATGAGTCGGATGGCCAAGAGAAAGCCATGTTTGCCAGGTCATGCAACCATATTGCAAAGAGTGGGAGCCATGGACTGTAAACCTGGGCATGATCATAGCGGAGATCTTGCCAAGGATGCGTGCAACGCATCAAGTTGAGTGTATTTCCTTCGGGATAGACTTGTGAGCTACCTGAGGGCATTGACAAGGTGAGGAAATGGATTTGAGGGTATAGTGAAGCTTCGGAACTGGGTGGATTTCCAAGTTAGAAGGTGTCATTCTGGAAAGGAGTATGTCGAATGATCGGGGACCGTGAGTGTCCAGGTGCGAGGCACACCGAACCGGGAAGCCGTGCTAGCAGGACCAAGAGGGTGCTTGTCTATAGGGCGAGTATTGAAGTACTACTGGGAGCATTGGCTACTTGCTGAGGAAGTGACAGTTGGAAAACAAAGAGCTTTGTTCGGGAATGTGGCGATGCTATGACTTTGGGAATGTAGTACTCACCAAAGGTCATCCCAAGAGTTGGCCGAATGCCAAGTGGGACGACAGAGCTAAGATGTATCCTCCACATTGAGTGTGGGAGGATCCCACCTATGCAAGAGGCATATGGGCGAAGTTGTGAGTCCGGAAGCCAACACATCTTCAAGGTAGTAAAGGCAGTTAAAAGCTACGGGAGCATAATGCTACGGGAGCTATGCCAAAAGGGCGTCTTAATGCTACGGGAGCGAAAGGCTACGGGAGCCATGCCAAGGGCATCTTAAGGCTACGGGAGCGACTTCAAAAGAGCACATTGATGTGCTAACCTGTGAAGGAAAGCTTCAGACGGACATGAAGGCCGTGAGGGTCATGGTGTGATTGACTAGTGTGGGTCAATCACAAAGTTAGACACCAGAGGGTGCAGGTGCGGAGGCACTTTCCAAGTGAACACCGAAAGGAGGTGAAGTGCAGAGGCACGCTTGGAAGATACTTGGGGGAGAAGTGCATAGGGCACGACTCCTTTTGAGAAAGGACTTCGAGGAAGTCCAACCCACAGAACAAAGGGAGCTGAAATGGGCATACCTGAGGGGGCAGACTCCGGGATGTCTTAAGCCATGATGTGTCATCGGGGACGATGATATTATGAATGTGGGAGGATGTCACAACTCGCATTTTGGAGTTGTGATTTCGGCCAAGAACTGGTGAGAAAAGGTCCTTCTGATGGCCTGACGTAGAACTGTCTACTCGGGCAACTTGGAGTTTTTAATTTTAAGCATATATAAGGGGGGTATAGGTGATGAAAGCTCCGACCTGCCTCCCCCATACGTGCTGCCACCGAGCCGTATAGAATGAGCTGCCTTGGGGGCGAACCCCAAGGGCCTGCCTAGATGACTCAAAGGAGTGTCAAAGGTATCCATACGAGTTTGGGAACTCGTATGGACGGCGCGACGCCTTAGGGCCCGCGTTGGGCATCAATGTTGTGCTGGAGGCTCGAAGTGTGGAACGGCCAGCCCCGCGGGCTGCCGAATGTTGGAACGAGACCTCCGTGCCGATTGGATACTTGACGCACCTGTCATAGGGGCATCATGTGTCGACTTGTGAGCATGGCTTTGGTTCAACCATGCAAGCAAGGGTCCGTTGGCCTAAAGGTGCAGGTGTGGGCGACACTGCACTACTTCGGAATGGAAGCGTGCTGCAAGAGGGCTATGTATGGGCATGGCACGAAAGAGGCGCATGACAATGGCCAAGGACTAAAGGTTGCCTTACTCGGGCGAGGTACAAGCTAGTCGCGGACGCACTAAGCGAGTGTCAAGCTTGAGGACAGGGCTGTGCACGCGGGAGCGATGCTCAGTCTTGGGCTAAGGACAAAGGGCATGTCCATTAGCCAACTCCCCCAGTGGCGCGCATGGATTGCGATCCTAGGATGCAGCGCCACGACATGTCTAGGGCCAATGGCCTAGGCATCCTTACGGGCGGCACAAGGTTTGGGGCTGCCTGCGGGCGAGCCCCGACCGACAGGCACAGGATCGTGCTTGGAGAAATCCTGGGACGGGATGAGAAAGGCTGGCCCGCGGCCATACGGGGAAGCCGCGGGCGCCGCACGGGCGAGCGAGGTGCCGCCACCCAACGTAGGGAAACGGGCCCGTGACACTTGGTATCAGAGCTGATTAAGGCCATACTATGCCATGGCACAACGTCAAGGCAAAAGGGTGGATATGGCGAGTGCATTTTGGATGTCAGTGCCTAGATCACGTCAAAGCAGAGATTGATGTTCATATGCCACCAAAGATCGAGAACCCGATACTGATGGTCGACGAAAGAAATGGGTGATTCCATTGTCTTTCGAAGTCTAAGGTGCTACTGAATGAGGTGATATGCCGATGAGTCGGATGGCAAAGAGAATGCCATGTTTGCCAGGTCGTGCAACCATATTACGAAGAGTAGGCCATGGACTATAAACTGTGGGCATGATCATAGCGGAGATCTTGCCAAGGATGCGAGTGTCGCATCATGTTGAGTGTCTTTCCTTCGGGAGAAGACTTTGGGTTGCCTGAGGGCATTGCCAAGGTGAGGAAAAGAATTTGAGGGTATAGCGGAGCAGCGGAATGGGACAAGTTCCCAAGTTCAGACGGTGTCTTCATTCTGGGATGGGGTATGTCGAATGATCGGGGACCGATAGTGTCCAAGTGCGTGGCACACCGAAACCGGGAAGCCGTGCTAGCAGGACCAAGAGAGTACCTGGCTATAGGGCGAGTATTGAAGTACTACCGGCAGCATTGGCTACTCGCGGAGAAAACGTGACGGCCGAGAGGACAAAGAACTCTGTTCGGAAAGGCAGCGATGCTATGACTCTGGGAATGTAGTACTCACCGAGGGTCGTCTCAAGAGCTGGCTGAATGCCAAGTGAGACGACAGTGCTAAGATGTATCCTCCACATTGAGTGTGGGAGGATCCCGCCTATGCAAAGAGGCATAAGGGCGAAGTCATAAGTCTGAAAGCAAACACAGCTTCAAGGTATTGGGCAAAGAGAGCTACGGGAGCGGAACGCTACGTGAGCTATGCCAGAGGCGTTTGAGGGTCAAGTGAGCGAAAGAGCTACTAGGGCCGCGCCAAAGAGGGCGTCTTAATGCTACGGGAGCGAAAGGCTACGGGAGCCATGCCAAAGGCATCTTGAGGCTACGGAAGCGGATGGCTACGGGAGCGACGTCAAATAGCACATTGATGTGCTAACCTGTGAAGGAAAGCTTCAGACGGATATGAAGGCCGTGAGGGTCATGGTGTGATTTGACTAGTGTGGGTCAATCACAAAGTTAGACACCAGAGGGTGCAAGCGCGGAGGCGCTTTCCAAGTGAACACCGAATGGAGGTGAAGTGCGGAGGCACGCTTGGAAGATACTTGGGAGGAGCAGTGCATGGGGCACGACTCCTTTTGAGAAAGGACTTCGAGGAAGTCCAACCCACAGAACAAAGGGAGCTGAAATGGGCATACCTGAGGGGGCAGACTCCGGGATGTCTTAAGCCATGATGTGTCATCGGGGACGATGATATTATGAATGTGGGAGGATGTCACAACTCGCACTTTGGAGTTGTGATTTCGGCCAAGAACTGGTGAGAAAAGGTCCTTCTGATGGCCTGACGTAGAACTGTCTACTCGGGCAACTTGGAGTTTTTAATTTTAAGCATATATAAGGGGGGTATAGGTGATGAAAGCTCCGACCTGCCTCCCCCATACGTGCTGCCACCGAGCCGTATAGAATGAGCTACCTTGGGGGCAACCTCAAGGGCCTGCCTGGATGACTCAAAGGAGTATCAAAGGTACCTATACGAGTTAGGGAAACTCTATGGGCGGCGCGACGCCTTCGGGCTAGCGTTGGGCATCAAAGTGGTGCTGAAGGCTCGATGTATGGAACGGCCAGCCCCGCGGGCTGCCGAATATTGGAACGAGACCTCCGTGCCGATTGGATACTTGATGCACCTGTCATAGGGGCATCATGTGTCGACTTGTGAGCATGGGTTGGGTTCAACCATGCAAGCAAGGATCCGTTGGCCTAAAGGTGCAATTGTGGGGCGACACTGCACTATTCGGGATGGAAGCGTGTCGCGAGGGCAATGTATGGGCATGGCACAAAAGACGCGCATGACAATGGCCAAGGGCTAAAGGTTGCCTTACTCGGGTGAAGCACGAGCTAGTCGCGGATGCACTAGGCGAATGTCAAGCTTAAGGATTGGACTGTGCACACGGGAGCGATGCTCAGTCTTGGGCGAAGGACAAGACATGTCCTAAGCCAATCCCCCAGGGCGCGCATGGATTGAGATCCTAAGATGAAGGGCCACGACATGTCTAGGGCCAAGGGCCACGACATGTATAGGGCCAAGGGCCTAGACATCTTACGGGCGGCACAAGTTGGGGCGAGCCTACGGGCAAGCCCCACCAACAGGCACAGGATCGTGCTTGGGAATCCTGGACAGAAAACAGGCTGGCCTGCAGCGAGGGGAACTGCAGGCGCCGCACGGGCGAGCAGGTGCCGCTACCTAATGTAAGGATTTGGACACGTGACACTATGCTCTATTGGTGATGACAAGGCCCCTAGAGTTGATGGATACAATGCAGTATTTTTCAAAAAGACCTGGCATATAATCAAGGAAGAGGTGACTAATGCTGTGTTAGTTTTCTTTACAACTGGGAAACTATACAGAGCAATCAACTGTACATCACTTACATTGATCCCTAAGACCGAAAATCCTTTCACAATGAAGGTGTCACGATTCAAAACCCACTATAGGTCGTGATGGCACTCAGCGTCGTTGTTAGGCAAGCCAACTGTGAACCATCTATATAATTATTCATTTTATTACTTTTGAAATCAAAAGTGTTATTAAATAAATAATTTAATGCATTTAAAATCATGGATCTATTAGAATATCCCAAAACTCGGTGTCTTAAGTGCATGAGCATTTACTAGGAAGTACAATAATAATACAACATCTATCTGGAATGTAAATAGGCAGAATAACATAAATAAACATGATGGAGACTCTGTGTGCTGTGCATCGTATCCTGGGATGCAGCTCACCTTAAAGTCCCCTCAATAGTTGTGCCCTTGCGCCAAATGACCATCAGAGATATACCTGCACAATAAGGGCAGAAGTGTAGCATGAGTACGTAATCCAACGCGTAACCAGTAAGTACCTAGTCAAACCCCGGAGAAGTAATGACGAGGAGTCGACATTGACACTTAATCGTGTTAAAATACACATATAATTCATGTATTTAACTCACAATAAGTGGGAATCACTTATGCAATATATGATGAAAATCTCCCCTCCAAGAGCTCCCAAAGTCAGCCAACCCAAGTGAAAAATGAGAGAAATGAGCTATGTTCCAAATTAAATCCATGTTCTGCCCAGATCCTTCCTCTTCGCGACCGCGAAGGCCATCCAGCCCTGCCCCAAAATCTCTTCCTCGCGGACGCGATGTCCAAACTGTGATCGCGACGCTTGACAATATATACCAATTGCATGTTGTGCTATTTTGTATAAAATAATCTCAAAAATATTAGCTTCAAAGCTACAAAAGGTGATGCGTGATATTATTTGTGAAGCACAATCATGGTTTATACCAGGTAGGAAAATCTTAGATAATATCATCCTGGCTCATGAGCTAGTCCAGGCTTACACCAGGGAACATATGTCTCCTAGATATATGATAAAGATATACCTACAAAATGTATATGATTTGGTCGAATGGTACTACCTGGAGCAGGTCATGGAAAAGCTGGCTTTCCCTGTAAAATTCACAGCTTGGGTAATGGAATGTCTCAGAATTGTTAACTACTCTATATTAATCAACGGTGAACCAGCTGAACCCTTTTATGCTGCAAGGGGCTTGAGGCAAGAGGATCCAATGCCCCTTTTACTCTTTGCCATAGCAATGGAATATTTAAGCAGGCAATTGAATAGCCTGAAAGAAGAGAATGCTTTCAAATATCACCCAAGTGTGCTAAGCTGGGGATTACACATATGAGTTTTATAGATGACCTCTTGCTCTTTGCTCGAGGAGATGTGAAGTCAGTATACTATCTTCATCAATGCTTTACTGAGTTTTCTTAAGATTCAGGATTACAAGCAAATCCAGGCAAAAACTATTTATACTGTGCGGAATGGTGCAGGAAGAAAGAGATAAACTGATGCAGTTTCTGGGTAATACCCATGGTAATCTGCCTTTCAAATACCTTTGAACTCCTTTATCCACTAAGATGTTATCATTAATACAATGGTAGCCACTTGTTCAGAGGATAGTAAGCAGAATTTTTTATGGACATCAAGGAAACCATCTTATGTTGGGCGTATTCAGTTGGCAAAATCAGTCATTTTGGCATCCAAGCCTACTGCTCCCGACTATTCATGATACTCGCCAAAGTCTTGGATATGACTGATGCATATTGCCGGGGCTATGTATGGTCTGGGATCAACACAATAACTAAGAAGGCTCCAGTGGCACGAGAGAGAATTTTCTCACCCAAGTCTACAGGTGACCTCAATCTCATGAACTAAGGTTATGGAATAGGGCTGTAGTTGTTAAAAATTGCTGGGACTTAGCACATAAAAATGGATCCATAGTTATTACATCAAGGGACAACAATTTTTAACTGTAAGAGTGCCTCAACATGCATGTCATGTGATTAGGAAAATCTTTGAAGCTAGGGATACCATGATGCAAATACAAGACCAAGCTGCAATTAGGAAAACCTTAATTAGGCAGACCTACTTGCATCTCTTAGGAGATCAACCAAGGATTCCATGGAAAGCTCTAATGTTCTCCGATGATGCCAGACCTCGAGCAAAGTTTACCATGTGGCTTCACATGCATGAAAGACTGCTCACTGCAAATAGGCTAAATAAATGGGACATCAATGTGGAGATAAAGTGTAGCCTTTGTCAGGAACAAAATGAGACAAATGAACACATATTTGTACAGTGTAGATTCCCGAGAAAGGTATGGGAAAGTGTAATGACATGAGTGAAGAAGTGAACAAACATACTAACTGCATGGGCGCAATACCAACAATGGACTATTAAGAATGCCAAAGGGAAGTCTTCAGCTGCACAGATCTTCAAGATTCTATACGCTGAGACAGTGCATGCTATATGGATAGAGAGAAACTAAAGGATCTTTGAGAAGAAGAGCAAAGAATGGGTCAACATTGCAAGAGAAATAACTTATATGTGTAGTACTAGGTCACCTATTAGACATAGGAGTTTTTTACAATCCTGTTTATTCTAGTTTTCCCTATGATGACAGTTAGAGGTAGATGCTAGATCCTTTCCTTTCAGATAGTTAGTTGAGTTAACTGATTAGGGCTTTGTAAAAACATCTTTAGTGATAAAAAATATATTTAATTACTAAAAAAAAGAGTATATATGAATAGTGCTGAATAGAATATATTAGTAATGATGGTATTAGTTATGCATGCATTAGTTATGCTGAGGTTATTTCTTATCGACAGTTTGATTTGGTATATTAAAACTTACATGCACTGCATAATTTTTTTAGAATTTTATTCATTTACAAAAATACCTTCCAAATTCTTTAGGAATATTTACATTAACTTGGTTTATAGAGTTTATGCAATTGTTGATCCAAGACGATATGTCCATGGAGCAATTGGCTTCACAGAGGGAAAGAGGAAGAATTCTACGATTGTAGAGAAAAGTATTTTAATATTCAGAAAAGAAATTGTGATTTTTACTATTTTTTTTAAATATGATATTTTAATAGAATGGATGATTAATTAAAAGAATTTAATATTAGAAAACACGGTGAAAAAAATTAGAAAAGGCAAATTTGTCAACATGTATCTTATTTACATGAATGAAAAACGGGTAAAAAGAATTTTAATCAAGCACAAAATTTGAAAGGGCAATTTTGTCTTTGACTAAGCTTATGCATGCATTAATAACCTTGGTATTGTTAATACCATGATTTGTTATGTATTAGGTACACATAGGATAATATCAAATAGGGTGTGCAACTAATAATTGTATTAGTTATACATAGGTTGAAAAGGTGTATCAAACAAAGTATTACTAATACACACAAAACTAATGCATGTATTATTTTTTCTAATGCACTCTATCAAACGACCTCTAAATGAGGTAAAAGGAAGAAAAGTTTAGTCGAAAGATATGAGTATTAAACTTTTTAATTTGTAATAAAATCTCTAAAAAGATGAAAAACAATTAAAGAAGAGAAATATCTACCATCTAGATACCTTTTCTTTGTAGTTTGTACACATTAGAATGAATTCTAAACTAGTTAGCATGAATTGATGGTTAGGTTGGGGTTGAGGCCCCTACTTTATAAATAATTTTAGGACTAAGATTGCTCAATGTATTTGGACACTTTGCACTTTTCGGCTTTATATGCCTGGCCTTTTGAAAATGAGTTTCAAGTTTGAAATAAGTTTTTCTCCTTATAAAATTATAATATTTTTTTCAAGTGAAATATGTTCAAATATTCAAAAATTATATTTATTCACATCTCACATTTGTTTTAATGTAAAACGGCTACTAAAATTAGGAAATTACTATACTAATCAACTTTTTCCTATTTTGAACCAAATTAGGTAAGTTCCTATTCTTATAAAAAAGAAAAATTATTTTTGGTAGTGGAGTTAATTACAGTTGTATTATAAATTGAGAAAGGACAAATTAGACTTCCAAGATCTTCAACTCCCGCGTGTTACGGGTGCAGCAACCATTTCGGTTCAACCAATACTGCTAGACCGGTTATAGCCAGTCACAATCTATTGACTTTCTCAAATTGCTAAAAAAGAAGCAGAAAATTCACAGCACCACAATCTTCCTTCCTCTCCGATCTGTGTTCACCACACGCCTTCATCGCTTGTGGCGGCCTTCTGCAACCTCAAATCATCGGAATTCGGAAGTTACCAACTTTTCCGGTATCCCCAATTCCATTTCTAATTATTTAATTATCTTTTTTTTTCTTTCATATTCCATTGTACAATACTTTCTGCTTTTTTTTTTCTTTTTTTTTTTTT
>AWOL01S0001898.1:73372-84754 GCA_000715115.1 Nicotiana otophora | reverse complement strand
GGGGGGGGGTGGGGGGTTGGTGGGTGTGTTTAGGAATTAGAATAAATTTTAGGGATACTGATTTCTTCTGTATGTGTTTAGCTGAGATGAGTTTTTGGTATTCTTTTTGTTATTTCAAATGATTTGGGATATTGGTGTATTTTGATTTTTGAGCTCAATTGTAGTTGATGGTATGCCAACAGGGGGAAAAGAAATTAGCTAAAAAAGGTTATAACTAAAAAGGGGGGTGGGACAAATGACAATAGGGTCTTAACTCTTTAAGTGTTTAGGAAGTTGAACTTAATTGATTGTGCTACCATGATTTACTGATTTACTCCCACTTGCTGTTAAATGGAAAAACATCGTCGGATTCATATAGATGATCCCAACTTGTTTGGGACTGGGACATAATTGTGTAAAAGTTGCAAACTTGTGTGGACGAAGATTACACAGAGAGGAATAGATGTCTTTAACATCTTGTAAAAGAGTTCAAAAGATACATGGAGCTTTACAATCTAGTTGATAAAGGGGTTATCTTGAAGGAGCCTATTGCTGAACACCTCAGGGAATACCAAACTAGGTGTAAAAGACTGCTGGAACATTGACCTATATGCGTTTGCCCAGCAACTCGGTAGAATACGGAAAGCACGTGCATTTTGATTTGATATATGATTGTTCAGCCCCATATAATGTGGCTCATTCAGGTATCTAACTCTTCTCGTTATAACCGATAAAATCTCCTAACCCCATTTAAACACCCTCCCCCCACGCACGCGCAAAAGAAAAGGAAAAAAAGGAAAGAAACAGTATTTGGAAAATAAAGGCGTGTTTCTTACAAATTATTGGAACGATAAATATCAATCAACCATGTCTCAAAGCCAAACTAGTTGGCATTGGCAGTTTGACCAATTAAATAAGTATGTAAAGTCTCGTAAAGTTCCCCTTTCTTTTGGATCTACCATGGTTTTGGGGTGTTTGGTGGAGAGAGATGCATAGCATATTCAACTTATGGTATGTGAAGTTAGTGTCATTTTGGATATATAGGTTGAGATAATGAAGAGTTGAAATGAGAAGAAAGATAGGAAAATTAGGATAATAAAGCTAGCTCGAGGTTTTGAATTAGTTCTCTAGTGACTGCTTGAGTTGAAGGTCTTTGCACCAAATATATTCTTATTTGTTCGTTTAGTAGATCTTACTGCTTTAAAAGAGTTATACAAGAGGTAGAGAACCTCGAGCAAAAAAATGGTTCTCGACAAAGAGATACAAATCATCTCTGCTAATATCTCATAGGTGCTCCTAAAATGTACAAGAACATTAAAGTTTCTTTAATCTGTAACAAGGTATTTTCTACCTTTCAGTAGCTCGTCGGTTTTTTGCTCTACAGATGGGTCAAAAAGTTGTAATGTTCTTGTGCCGAGGGTCTATCGGAAACAGTCTCTCTATCTTCTTAAGGTAGGGGTAAGAGGTCTGCGTACACACTATCCTCCCCAGACCTCACTTGTGGGATTACACTTGGTTTTTTATTGTTGTTGTAAAGCTAGCTTGAGACATCAAACGAAAAGAGATGAAGGAAGTTGGCTGAAGTGAAAAAATGAAGTAGATACAGCTTAATGGCTTGGAGGCTTGGAGCTATACTGAGAGAAGTTTCAATTCATTGAAAAATATACTCCAAATAAGTCTATGTAATCATAGTTATACTGTCGGTGAGAAAGAAACTATGTTAACAATGGAGTGAAAATAGATGCATGAAATAAGTAAAAAAGAAGCAGCAGTCAGAATAGAGAAAAACCTCAGTGAAGAACTGCAAGACTAAATAATAAAATCTAGTTAAGGTAAATTTGCAATTTGCCCCAGAGTTGTTAAAGCCGCGCTTAAAACGCGCTTAATCCCTGAAGCGAGGCTCAAAACATGTTGAGCGCTTCGCCTCGCTTAGCGAACACTTCAGTTTCGTCATCAAGGCTTTAAGGCATACTTTTCCTAGCCAATGAGCATAATCCTGAAGAGGCGACATGAAACAATTGATATTTCACTTTATCGTAATTTTTTCTCTTTTACACATGTTTGTTATTCATGTTATAATTATTCGTCTTGGATTACATATACATATTTGTATTTTTTTCTCTCTTGCGCCTTTTTCCATTATTGCCCACGCTTTATTTGCGCTTTGGGCTTAAAGCCCCAATGGACTTTAGAGCTTTTTCGCGCTTTTCCCCCTTTGATAACATTGAGTTGCCCACGAGTTTTTAGTAATTATAATCCAAACCCATGCTACTTCATTACCTGAGATTTGGTCAAAGTCCCTCTTTTTCAAAAAGAAACTTATAGGGTTGATCCCAAATGTCTCAGGTAATAAGTGGTTTGGGATTGGATTATAATTACTAAAAACTTGTGGGTAACTACTAAAACTCCCAAAATGCCCAAGTGTTGTTCTGCACAAACTCAGGTTGTTTTGCTCAAACAATCTAAGTGCATTTGAGTGATAGATTCAGATTTCTTGAAGAAACTGAAGGAGGAAAAACATATCAAAAGAAGCATCTCTGATATCTGGTATTGCATACTAATGCTAGTGACATCCTTTTCATATTTCCCCAGTTTAACAGTGTTTTCAAAGGCTCATTTCAGGCGCTTAAGCCCTGAAGCTCAGAGAAGCTCAGAGTAGGCGCTTCGTGCCACTTAGGCTACCTTGAGTATAGGCAAAGCATAAAGGCATGCGCCTAATTGTTATCTTGAATAGAATGATACTCCACTAAACAATAAATATGATTGACAAAAAGATATATTAATTGCAGGGAAATCATTATCGGCCATTCTTGTTCGTAGTGGTTGAGAGAGTCCTCTTCATGCCACTAGGTCAAGAGTTTGAGCCTGGTATCCTGGCAAACAAAAAGTTGTTAAGGAAATCATTAAGAATGAAGTTGTTAATTTTTTCTTGCATTACGTATACTTTTTTATTTTTTTCTTCACTGCGCCTTTTCTAGCTAAAGCCCACACTTTAATTACGCTTTGCGCTTAAAGCCTTGATAGACTTGGAGAGTTTTTAACGCTTTTCGCCTTCTGACAACGAATGCCCAGTTATAGGTGGCTGGAGGGACATATAAAACAAGTCTAAATCGAGGAAATTATATTTTATGTTGTCTATTCTCAGTTCATTTCTTGTTTCTTGCTTTGATGCTAAAGGCTCTCCTGTTCTACTCTTTTTCTGTCCTTTCTTTCTCTGTCCTACTATGCATCATTATGGTCTTGGAAATTGCTTAGTGCTAGTTATATTGAAAACTTGTTTTTCTATCTGCTATCTTTTGTGTTATGCTAACAGAGTTTTGCCGTGAGCGGCATCTTAATAAATTTGGACATAAATACTACATCCTATTCCAAAATGTGTAATCAACCCTCATACCCGTTCTAACAGTTTTCTTTGCCTATATATTCACTCAGGATCAGAAGAAATGGAGTTCTTCAGGACACAGAATGAGAAGGCATCTGATTGCTCCTTCAATGGGCCGGACATTCAAAGATGCCCATTCTTGAGGAACATCAATAAGCCGACTAACTTTTCTTTCTTCTCTTCCTTGAACTTCCCAACACCTGTAAGTTGTGATTTCTTATCGTTGGTGCTTCAAGTGATATGGTTATCCATTTGCTGTAGTACTTTTTAAGCATAAACATCCTAGTTTTTTTATTATTTGCTTTTGCTTATGCTGTTATTGCTTCTAATGCTTGTGTGTCTCACGCTTACTCTCTATTACCTTTCAGGTAAAGGGGGGTAAAGGTCCAATTTTTGAAGATGGCCCCAACTTCGATATGGCATTTAAAGTCTTCCATGGAAAAGATGGAGTTGTCCCACTTTCTGGAAGATCTCAACCTTCCAATGACAACACGGAAGCAGAATCTGCTCCTCAATTTCATCCGTTAGCAGCAAAAGCTGCCACCATAAGTTTGTCAGCATTCGGACCAGGAGGCCCTTTTAGTTTTGATTCTCTCTCTCGGAAATGGAATTCACAGAAGAAGAAACCTGAGTCATCCAAAAAGAAGAAACCTTCTTCTCAGGTTTGTTTGCTGAATTAACAAGGATATGTGGTATTGAAGAAGCCAAGAATGTTATATTGTAATTAATAGCAGCAGTTATGATCATGATTCTAAATTCCTGTTATTGACTATATACTTGAAGACCGAAATGTTCGAAAAATGAATTGGTTAGCTTGCCTGGAAATGGGATTTCTGAAATTTATTCAGTCTTGTGGAGTCCAAATTGTGATTTTCAAAAGATGAAAGGAAATGAAAAGAATGGTTAGGTGATAAAACTATAGTTACTAGAGATAGAACTGGATATTCTCGATCTATTGATACTTAAACATGAAAGTTATTCACTTTCTGTATCTTAATTGTCTTGTCAAATGATACTGTCATTCTTTTTAATTGTTCATATTATGTTGACTGGATTTTACTGGTTTAGTTGCTCTGTTGAACGCTTTTGTTTTTCACTGAGGATCAGAAGGAAATGGCACAAAACATAGTAATCTCCTTGGATACTGATAAGTTAACATTATTTTCTCTTTGATTCTTTAAATTATCATTATAGAGTACTTGCACTTGTTGATTGTTTTGGGTGGTATGTTTGTTTTATCTTATATTCAAATCTAATGCTAGTTGTCAAATGGATTTCTTTAGGATAATGATGACCTTAAAACAGTGTAGGTAGAGTTGCACAACATTGGGAAAAAGAAAATTGTCTGGCTGTATGGCCCTTTCAGATTATTTTCTAATCAACAGGAGGGACTTCATTAAATTAACTCTGTTTGTCAACTATAAGTCTATAATGTTGGACTTTGACATTAACTAAATGGTATAATTGTCATAGTAAGTTGTTGAATTTGATAAACTCTTCTTGAATATCACGACACAACTTATTTTGATAGGTCTTCTTGTTTCTGAAAGTGAAATTCAATGGGATATAACTTCTTCAAAGAAATTGATGAGTGTTCTCCTTGGTGAAGTGCTACTTCATCGCATTCTTATCTGCAAAAACGGCATCTTATAAACTTCGCCGTATCTTTAATTCATCCTTTTTTGTTCTTCAGGACAATTCCTCTAAGCACGAGGCAATGGGGAACGAGTGGTTGGAGACAGGGAACTGTCCTATCGCCAAATCTTATAGAGCTGTGAGCGGTGTCCTCCCACTTGTGGCAACAGCTTTTCAGCTGCCTCCTGGAATGAAGCTCAAATGCCCACCTGCAATTGTTGCAGCCAGGGCTGCCCTTGCCAGGACTGCCTTTGTGAAGACTCTGCGGCCACAACCACTATCTTCAAAGATGCTTGTTATTGGAGCCTTGGGTATGGCAGCCAATATTCCTCTAGGCATATGGAGAGAGCACACTGAGAAGTTCTCACCATCTTGGTTTGCTGCTGTCCATGCTGCTGTTCCTTTCATAGCTATGCTGAGGAAGTCGGTTGTGATGCCCAAAACAGCTATGGCATTAACCATTGCTGCTTCTATCTTGGGACAGGTCATTGGCTCAAGAGCAGAGCGACTTCGAATGAAAGCGAAAGCCGAGAGTCTTAAATTGGTAGCGCAGACTGGCTCAGATGGGATTATTGCAGGTCTCAACTCGATCCAGGTCAATAGTATGCATTGTGGCAAACAGGGGATGATTAAAGACCAATCCTCGAATGAACCCGCGAACCCTATCACTCCATCTGCCAGTCTTTGTTTCTAAAGGAGGTTTATAGAACTGGTAAATAAGTAGTAGAACTATAAGCTGCATATAAAAAGTGGCAGAGACCAAGGGATTTATTTAACTGTAATATGCATTATTACATATTTAGTTAGGCTCTATGTAAAGGAGAAACACTACCATGACCTATTTGGTCCGGTGTTGCAGAAGAATCCTCAAATACAAAGTACTATTGGATGGAACCTTTATAATATATTTACCAATCATATTCCCACAGTTGATCTCTATATCGCTCTTCTCACTATTTTATTGTGTTGAATGTAAAATGACCACTAAAGTGTTAAGAAGTGAAGACTTTCTGACATATTTCAGGAACTACCATATTGCAGTCTTATATCCAAGTCCTTTCAGCAGATTGGTGGCATACAAGTTTCAGTTTGTGTTTTACCATGTGACTACTAGCAAATTATTAACTAGAATATGTTATCAACAAATCTCTCTGCAAATTAAGGTTCTCAAGACTACAACATTTTCTCATCTAACTTCAATAAAAATTAAAAGTTTCTGTCGATCATTCTGTCATAGACGGAGGGAGTGTTTAGTCTTGTGGATGGAATAAAGCAAGGGAATCCATAAAAGGGTTGAAGCTTATCAGGATTTGGGCCAACATTGGACCTTAAAAGTAATTGGATCGCTTAGACAGCCCAAACAAAAACAAAAGCCCAAAACAATAAAAGTGAAAATTCCATTTGCCCATCCTAATTAAACCCCCCCAACCACCTTCTCAGGCTAAAACCCTGCAGACACTGAGCTTTGGCAAACTTGAGGTATTTTCTCCTATCTAATCTAATAGTTTGAAATTTGTTTGTGAAGTTAACGACTTTTTCTCATTTTTATTTCTGGTCTATCGAGATATTTAGAATTTAGGGTTAGGCGCCATTTGATTGGACTGTTTTTTAATAGATTTTGTGATTTTTTTCTCACAGAAAAATCACCTTTATTTGGATTTATTGGAACGAGTTTGCAAAAGATTTGATTTTTTCATGATTCTTGATAGTTTTAGGCTCTTCTTTTTTTTAACTTTATACCTATCTGCTTTCTTTGCTTACTTTTTCTGCTCTCTTAGAAAACAAGTGAGAGTTCAAAAAGGTCGCTAAATGCTTGAAGAAACAGAGAAGTTTACTTTTTTATCTTATTTTGGTGTAAAAATCTAATATTTTTTTCTCTTTTTGTATGTTTGGTGATGAAATTGAACTGGGTTTGTAATGTGGTACCCGGTTTTGTTATAACTGGATCATCGAATTTTTCTTTGTGGGTTTTTTTTCCTTCTAATAGATGCATTGGGTTTTGGAGTTTTTGTCGGTACTATTTTTTTTTCTTTTTTGATGATATCAATGCCGGAAAAAATGCATTGGTGTTTATTTGGGTCTGCATGTGGTTGAAAGATAAGATCTAAGTGTTGAATTGGCTTGTTTTTGGTTTTCGTTTCAGAAAGATGTGTTTTTTTTACTTTTCAGGTAAATTTAGCTCAGCATTTTTTATAGCTGTGTATTGAATTTCTATCTTTAATTAAGTCTTATGTTTGTTTTTTTAAGTTTCTTGTTAATGGGTTTTCTTCTTTTGTTAATGGGTTTTAACTTTCATTTCAAAGTGTTATGGTTTTTATTTATCTTTATGTGACTATGGTTGAGGTTGGATTGTGGTTTCTCAGTCCCCCAGTAAATTTTATATATTAGTGTTGTGAAAGTCAGAATTTTTGAAATTCTCTTAACTGGTTAAAAAAAAGTCAAAATTTTGAAATAAATTGATGCCTTTTTAAGTTGTGGGGCTTGTTAGTATTTGACACCTTTTAGTCTCTTCTTTTTGGATATTAACCAGCTTATGTTAATTGCAAATGGATGTTGGTGCATGCATTTGTGTATATATCTGTGATATTTTATATAAATGTTAAAGCCCTTTTCTTTTTTCTATTTTTTTTAATTTGTGGTCTTTTCTTTAGCCGAGGGTCTATCGGAAACAACCTCTCTGCCCTTCCCGGGTAGGGGTAAGGCTGCGAACATCTTACCCTCCCTAGCCCCCACTTATGGGAATTTACTGGGTTTGTTGTTGTTGTTGTTGTATATTCATCTGATTAATGGATTTATTTTCACGTCTGAATGCAAAGCAGGGAGCTTGTACTTTGGTGAAGCTCAAAATGGGTTGGAAAAGTTATCAGAAACTCATTCATCAGTGGAGAATTCTCAGAGGTGATAATGTAAGCTCATTAATCACTGCTTCCCTGGCTGATTGACTCTCTAATACCCTAGGGATTTTTCTAATTATTTCCTTTTTTTGTTTTGTTTCCAATGCTCAGGTCATGATTATCAGAGGAAAAGATAAAGGCGAGACTGGTACCATTAAGCGTGTCATACGTTCCCAAAACCGTGTAATCGTTGAGGGCAAAAACCTGGTTAGCATTTTTCTTGGCACATTCTTTATATCCTTAAAACGTGTCTTGTGATAATTTACCCTGGTTGTCAAACATATCTTGTCATAATTTAGTTCTTTTACACTTTTTTTTTCATTGTTTCCAAAATCCTGTTTTTATCTGTTTACTTGTTATTATGTATTAGGGAGTCCTATTGTGGAATTGATACTAATGAGTGGGAGAAGATTTAACATCAATTTGAGAATCTTAACTCTTAAAGTTCACCTAATTCCAACTTTGAAGTTGCAACTTGCAAACAGATTTCAAGTCTTACAACTGTTTTTGTTTCCCCACTTCTGTATCTCGTCATCTATGAGGGTTATGCTCATCTTTGGTTATATTTTTTTCAATGCAAGGGTTATGCAAGAGGTTTTTCAATGCTTATGCTTATCTTCGAGTTATTTTATTGCGTGTAAATGAAATGTGGAACCATAAACTGAAATCAAGTATTTTTTGGATTCTTTATTTTATTTTTTAATTTTATTAAGTTCAACTAATTTCATTTATAAAGGAAAAGCGTATATATCTAATACATAATTTAGATGTGAAAAATTGTCCTTAAAAAATAGTGAATGAATTGATCATAAATTATGAGATTTTAAAAAAAAAATGCCTTCGAAAGAAGATATTAATGGTAGAGAAAACGGAAAGAGATTGTCTCTCAAGTTTGAAGACATTTCTATCTAATCTTACACAATCTTCAGAAATTTTGGGAAAGTACAAATCTACAATGAAAAGTTATGATGCTCTTAATTCCCTTTTTGTCTTTTGTCCTATTCATGTTCCATTCCCCCACCATGAGTACCTGATTTTAGCTTAGTACTTCAGAAGCCTGAGAACCTGGTTGTTTTGGCTTGAATCAAGAATTTGACAGTTTGACCTTTGGGTCATCTAAAGCCTCACTGGTAGTCTTCTGGGAACGATTTAACATTATGAGCCTCTTCGTAAGTTTACAAGTATAAAATGATTGTCTCAAAAATAAAATCCATGCTTAATGATAAAAAAAAAAGAGTAGAAGAGGCTAGTTTAGTATGTTTAGCCTCCCGCACAATGTAAAAAGGACCGAGGAGGATCCTATCCTAAAGTAGAAGGAGGCGGAGTAGGAGCTATAATTGATTGTTGAGTCCTAAGTGTTGTGTATCATCTATTTTAGTTTATGAATATGTCTACAGTGTCAGGATATTCAAAATTAAGTATGTGCCATATTTCATGGTGGAGCCATCATAACCATGTTTGTCTGACATTCAGACATATGCTCAAAGTGGAGGGGTTGTGTATTTAGAACTGAGGACTTAGGTTATGATGAACTAGAAAGTTTGTTGTTGGAGTTTGCTTTGTGTTGCCTTTCCAAATCTTGACTCTTACATGAATGTTTTCTTTCTGATTGTTGTGGTCCAATATATGGTGTCTTGTGAATTTTACATAGAAGATTGATAAGTGGTTCTGACAATCTGATAGTTGGTTTTTTGTGGTATGATGTTGTTTGCAACTTAAAAAAATAAAATATCCCTACTTTTAAAGAAAAAGGCATGTTGCAATTTGAAGGTACAGCTCACTATGTACGAAGATTACTAGATTTATTGCCTTAATGAAAATATTGAAAAGAAAAGAGATGTTTTGACGCTATAAAGTCTAATGCAGATGAGCTGTTTTCTTCTAAAAAAATGTCTAATGCAGCTGAGCTGTCTGAATTTTCTGCATAATAATAGTAGTTCTACATATAGAAACCTTGAGAAAACACTAAACAGTAGACTGTTTGTGAATATAACAAAAAGTAAAGTAATAGGTAAAGAAAAGAAGTATTAATTTTATATCATTAAGTGCTGGTTAGTCAGTTAAGAGCATATACCATTGTTAGGTTAGTAGATGTAGCAATTCCTAGCAAGAAAAGCTTTAAATTGAAAAGCTCATACTGGATAGAGAAGGATCTTGAGAAGTTAACAGTCCTATATGATCCTATCAGACTTTATGCGACCTTCATGACGCTACTCTGGTATGCCATGATGTAACGTTATCTCTGAATTTGGATTATTTCTCTCTGGGTTCAAGTGGTGATAATATCAGCCTTTGTCGTGCTTTCTTTTGCATTAAGTTTTAGTGGTGGTGTTGGAGAATGGGTGTAGACTGAAGAATGTTTAGGTTCTAATTTCCCAACGGTATACATCTATATGACTGTAATCTGAGAACATAAAAATAATTTCAATGTAGTAAATCCTCATTGGTGACGTAATATAAAGAATATGAGATAGACTGATTACACCTTTGTCAAACTATGTGGGAGGAGTCGCCATCAAGATTGTTAGATTGAACAAGAAACTGAGTTGCTCAAGGTGGTTTTGTTGAGATATAGCTCGCTGTAGGAGTCTGCTTCACTAGTAAGAACTTCAAGACAACCTCTCCACAGATTGGATTATTAGTGAACAGCAAGCAAGAATCAATTGGTGGTGTTTTAGACAAGTAGCTCGTTCACTATCACACTTAGTGATAGCTGTATTAAGGAAGGGAGTTGTTAATTGACTAAGAAGCGCTTCAAGCTATTCTTTTTATGTAAACAATATATTTAGACTGTTGGTGTAAGGGAGATTCTTTATCTGACATGACGATATTTTGGCCTTAAGACTTTTCTAAAGCTTTGGCAGAGGACAAATCACTTACTTTTGTTACATATTTCGGTACCCCACTTGGTACTGTTTATAAATAAAATTATGTTATTTTATCAAAAACATAATTAGTATGTAAAACAAAACTACCCCTTACTTGCATTATATGCCCTTTTGCAGGTCAAGAAACATATTAAACAAGGGCAGGGCCATGAAGGTGGAATATTTACAGTTGAAGCCCCGCTGCATGTATCCAATGTTCAGGTTGTAGATCCAGTCACAGGGTATGGATGTATTTATTTTTCTCTTACCATTTGTCTTTTGCTCTTAGAACATGGTGGTAGCTCATGTCTTCTTCCACAGGAAACCAACAAAGGTCGGAATTAGATACCTAGAGGATGGCTCCAAAGTAAGAGTCTCAAGAGGTATAGGAGCGTCAGGTTCTATTATCCCCCGACCCGAGATCTTAAATATAAGAACCACACCAAGGCCTACAGTTGGTAATTATCAAATTCTTTCGCATTCGCCTGAGTATATGCTTCTAGCTGAGTATTCTGTTGCATCTTAAACGTAGTATATGCCATGTGTTTCTTCTCTTTTACTGTTTTTTTTTTTTTTTTTAAAACATGGGCAATCATTTCCTTGAGATGGTAATGGTAATTTTTCT